>JAMKQA010016816.1:0-27911 GCA_024699735.1 Posidonia australis
TTCTCTCACAAAATGGGTGTCCTTGGAATGGCTGCTCTAGGGGCCTTTTTATAGTGGTCTCTAGGGAGGTTACAAAGGGTTTTGCAAGCGAAAAGCCTCGAATATTCGTTGGCATATTCATTTGCAAGGGTAACAGCCCGGAAGGTGTAAGGTCAGCAGTCAGAGCTGGGCACCTGGTTGGTGCACCAGTGATGTGCACCACCTTGGTGCACCACCTTGGTGTGCCAAGTTGGTGCGCTAGCCCTGCTCACAAATGTCTGATTTGGGCTCTGGCTAATGGGTTTGGGGCTCAGTTTAAGGGTTGATCGCATCCAAAGCAACATAGGGACACTCATTCCTGGGTTACCTCAAAATCGGGGGGTCTACACTACTACATAGATGAAGACTCCTCGAATGTAGTTGAACTAGACCCCACAGACAGAGTAGAGTAGCAGCAACCAGCAGTTCTAGCATCCACTTGTTTAGCATTACCACCCCTATTGTCAGCAGCAGTCATCATACCCGACACCACAGTCGGTTCAGAGTTGTTAGTTCCAACAGTAGTTCAGGCAAAACAGTCGTTAGTACAACCAATCACAACAGCAAACCAATTGACAGAGTTGTCAATAGAGTTAGTAGTCCAGGCATAGCAGTTAGTCAGTAGTGGCATCACAGTCCCTCAAACCTGCAAACCCTTGGAGCAATCAGAGACCTGTGCCTATTATGTTGATTTTGCCTCCAATGGGGAGGAGGGTGTGGCATAGAAAGCCACATAGACAACATGCTAGATGACCTGGAGGTGTTGTTTGAAGAGTAGTTAGCAGTCTTGGTAGAGGATGCAGCTGTAGAAGGCATGAACAGGAAAGGAATGGCGATGGTGTCAGAATCAGAGCTCGCCTTACCTTGATTCACCAGGGTCCCCAAGTTATCATGGTCGTGGAGGAGACAAAGCTAGTAGAGACTAGACCAGAGGAGTTAATCTTCGAGCAGCCAAGAGGCTAGTCTAAATGGTACCTATAGTGTAAGCCTCGCATTGAGACAGACGAGGGTAAAAAAAAAGACCTTGAGGTAGGCTCATCTGAGAGTTTAGGAGGAGGCCCCCAAAACAGTTAGCAACATGACAACCGCCAAGGGGGAATTGTTGTAAATAGTACAGAAAATCCAAAAAAATAAAAAAATACAAAAAACCCAAAAAATAATAGAGTTACTATAGCAGGAAGGGAAGGACAGCTCAAATCTTCAACTGGATAGAACAGTACAGGTCTGAAGTTCATGCAATGCGGCTACAAGAACACTAGAGTCAACGTAACCCTTCTCAAGCATAGACAAGGGCAAGAGTAAGATTAGATTCATTCGTTCAACATCACCGACTCCACATTTGATAGGGAGGTCTTGTCAGAGTTGATAGCATTTGAGGAGGAGGACGACGTTGGTGCTAATGACCCTAAAGATGCGCCAGAGTTCCACCCCCACGACGATGATCCAAAAGGCCCCAATTTGCACGTCGAGGAGGACACAGAGCTGGTAAATATTGGCATGCCCGACAATGTTAAAGAAGTCCGAATTAGGGCAAAATTGTCCCCACGAGCAAGTGTAGGATACTTAGGCTTCTCTAGAGGGGTGGTGAATAGAGAATTTTTAAGTTTTAGTTCAATTGTAAGTTTCTATAAGCAAATAATAACAAGTAAGACGAAGCAATCACACAATAAAAAAAACAACAATAAAAAGTGCTTTGAGATTTATAGTAGTTCAGCCAACCCCGGCCTAGTCCACTCCTCAGGTTCCCTACTTGAGATTTTTCCAATTTACTTAATATCAAACCTTTACAAGTAACAATTACCTTACTTGTGCCACAACCGGCGATCCCTTCTCTCAACCGAAGAAGAACTTAATGAACCTTGATTACAACAGTAGCTCTTACAAAACTCTTATGTTCTCCCAACACTTGCCAAGCTTGATGCAATGAGAAAGAAAGCATAAGATGGCTAGGGAGGATGCAAAGGATGGGACTTTAGCTCAACACTTGGAACACTAGTAGTATGATAGCTGTGAATGCTTGTTGTGTGTTCTAATGTGTCATAAGGCTAAGATTTATAGTGTTAAGCTCAGCTCTAAGTGTAACTGACGACTAAAAAATCTTTTGCCAACTGATAGAAGATTTAGTACGCCAAAATTCTTCAATTGACTGAAATCTGCAATAGTTGAGCAATTCGGTATACTGAATAAATTCAGATGACCGAAAACTGTTTTAGCACCACCCATTCGGATATAGTTGCCTATTAACCCTAATTTTATGTTTTTCGGTCTGTGGAATAAATTTGTTATGCTGTTTTAGGGCTTAGCTCAAACTTTTTCCTTTAAATGTCTTTTAGGGTATTCTATCGGGTTTTCCTATTTTTCTAGGATGATGACATTTGATGGGAGTTATTACATTTGAAGGAATTACATAAAGGAAAGATAAAAACTACATCAATTTCTGTAAAACAATGTGAATGATAATATTACCCCTTGAATCCTTCTTTCGCCTTTCTTCATTTCTTCTAGTCTTTTTCTCTAGAGTTTGGCTTGTGCCTTGTATGGCTTGTCTTGTAGGCCTTGTCTTGTTTCTTCATGCCTATCCTTGAAATTATTCTTGCACGATTGAAAATATTTATAGAGTCCAAATTGTTATCATCAAAATAAATAGATAGTACCATTTTTCAACAATCTCCCCCTTTTTGATGATGACAAAACCATAAATATTTTTTAATTCTTCTCCCCCTATTAATAGCAATAGTAACCATTATTCTTCTTTTTTCAATTTCTTCCCCTATCAACAGTAACCCTTTTTAATGTTTGTTAATACTTCTTCCCCTATCAAAATGTATGCTAATATTTGTCTCCCCTTTTTTGTCAGAAGCAAAAATATATGTGAAGATAAGAAACCATATGTAGGATTGCATTTCATCAGTAACTTATAAACATAATCAAGAGTTAGGTCCATATAAGCTTATAAACTTAACCAAGTAGTTCGAAATTCCATTCCATATAAGACTTGTACATAGCTTATAAGTGATTCATACATAATCAAAAACATGAAAAACAAGAGAAAATAGGAGTAGATCATTTTTCCAGTGGTGGAGGATGATGTTGGAGTTTGAGGATCTCTTGATGATATTATTCTAATTTTTATTGGACTTACTCCCAACAGTTGTATGAGTCAATGTCATGGTCATCGAGCCAGGAGGAAAGCTAGTTGACATCATACGAAAGTTGTTGAAGTTTGGTGCTTGATGACTGGTGTGCTTCCTCGATGTTGTCAAGGTGTCGATTGATGTGCTCTTGAAGAGATAAGAAGAGGGTGGAGATGTGTTCTTTAATCCCCTCTTCTTCTTCATCAGATGTATCAGGAGTAGGAGATCACGAAGAGGCAGGCTGAACACCGTTGGAGGCTTTGGACTTATCCAAAGCTTGTTCCATTTTAGCAATGGCCATAGTTCCTAATATATTGGTTTTTTCTACTAGGAAGGGTGATTGTGTAGTGGAATGTCACAATGTTGGAAAAGGTAGGTGAGTGGTGGTCCATAGAAGAGTTTAGTTTTTACATGGGTAATGAAATTAGTGAATATCCTAGCCCAATTGACCATAATCATTTTGGTTATTGCATAGACAGCTTTGCAAGTCAATTCACTAAGCTTGTCATTATGGCCCTTCTTTTGGACAATGTTTGCAGCCACTATATTTGCAATTATCCTGTTTCTTTGGTTAATTGATTGATTTTGTTGGGTTTAAATGTTGATCTCTTGTTTGTGGATATGGCTTTATTGATATCGGCATAAGACCAACCTAGTTCATATATGGAGGTGGTGATGCCAATGCCATTGAAGGGAATTTTGAAAAGTTGACTAATTAATTGTTCATCAAAAGTAATGTCATGGCCAAGAAGATAGGATGTGTATATGTCATGGCTCATGGTGAGATTGGCATAGAACATGGAAACTAAGTGAGAATAGTATCTATTGTCACTAATGGATGCTAGGAAAGGAACAAGGCTTTGGAAAGCAAAGAGATGCTCTATGTTCCCAAGATCAAAGAAAATCACCTTTCTTCTGGTGAGAACTTCTTGATTGGAAAAGTGTTTGCGATGAGCACGTTGATCTTTGTCGTTGATGAAGTTGAAGCCCTGATCTGGAGCTTCCTCGGATGAGGAACTGGCATCCTTCGTGGCCTTCCGTTTTGGGCTGGCGGTGTAAATTTTCTTGGGTGCCATGTAAGAGGAAAAAGGGGGATGAGTGAGCATAAATGTGGGAGGAAGAAGAGGGACATGTTTTTCATGATGATCGAAAGTCCAGAGCCAATGTCAAAGGAGGAGGAGAGTCGTTCGGGCAGCCAAAGGAGGAGAAATGAGTCGAAACCCTTGGTTTGGTCTAAATAAGTCGACGAAAATAGCATTTTGAAAAGCAATCGGTAGACCGTTATATCTTGAAACTTGCACAAAACGATATACCGGAAAATTTTGGTAGACCGAATCAGGGAAAAATAGTAGATTGGTAGAAAAATCGATAGTCCGAATAATAAATTTATAATTTTTTAATAGGGTTTTTTGTAGCCTTGAAAATTGTGATAGTCCAAATCAGGGAAAAATGGTAGATTTGTAGAAAAATCGGTAGTCCGAAAAATAAATTTATAATTTTTGAACAGCGGTTTTCGATATCCCAGAAAATTACAGTAGTCCAAATCAAGGAAAAACGGTAGTCCGAAATTGTAAGCTACATTTTTGGGACAGGGGATTTCGGTAGACCGAAACAAATCGATAGACCGAATTAAGGTTCAACTGATGAAATTGATAGAATATCGATAGACCGAAAATTTTAGGTGTACTGAAATAGGGATTTTCGGTTGTCCGAGATATAATTAGAAGATCAGACCTTAGAGAAAATCGATATTCCAATAAAAATTTGTAGACTGATACAGAGAAATTCGGCATACCGAACATATTCGGTGTACTGAAAATATTATTTTCCCAAAGATTTATATTATATCTGATACTTAACAAATACCTAAATCTCTTTTAATTTTAATAAATTGTTGTTCATCAAGAGATTTAGTAAAAATTTCTGCCACATGTTCCTTAGTCGAAATAAATTCTAATTTAATATCATTTTTAAAAGCATGGTCTCTTAAGAAATGATGTCTTATTTCTATATATTTAGTCCTAGAGTGGTGAACTGGATTTTTGGATAGATTAATTGCACTTGTATTATCACAAAAGATTGGAGTTGTGGATATTGTTATACCATAGTCTTTTAGAGTTTGTTTTATTCATAAAATTTGGGCACAACAACAACCAGCTGCAATGTATTTAGCCTCTGTTGTTGAAAGTGCAACACTATTTTATTTTTTACTAAACCATGAAACTCAGGAGTGTCCTATAAATTGGCAAGTGGCACTAATACTTTTTCTTTCTGTTCTACATCCAACATAATCGGCATCAGTATATTCTAGTAGTTTTAAGCTAGAGTTTCTAGGATAATATAATCCATAATCAATTGATTCGTGTAGATATCTAAGGATCCTTTTAATAGCCTTCAAGTGTGATTCTATAGGTGAAGCTTGAACTCTTGGACATAGGTATACACTAAACATTATGTCTGGTCGACTAGCTATTAAGTATAAAAGAGGTCCAATCATTCTTCTATATAGTTTTTGATCTACCTTTTGACCATTCTCATCTTTTTCCAACATAGTGGAGGTGCTTATGGGTGTCTTAACGATTTTGCTACAGTCCATTCCAAATTTCTTTAATAATTCCTTAGTGTATTTTTCATGGTTTATAAATATTCCTTCATTACTTTGTTTTATTTGTAAACCTAGAAAGAAAGTCAATTCTTCCATCATACTCATTTCAAATTCTTTTTGCTTAATCATTGAAATTTTTTTGCATAGATTTTCATTTGTCGATCCAAAAATGATATCATCAACATATACTTGGATAATTAAAATGTCATTATCTAACTTCTGTATGAACAAGGTAGAGTCAATTGCATCAATCAAAAACTATTGATCAAGTAAGAATTTCCTTAATCTTTCATACCAAGCCCTAGGTGCTTGCTTTAGTCCATATAGTGCTTTGTTTAATTTGTAAACATGATTTGGATAAAGTTCATCTTCAAAACAAGGGGGTTGTTTGACATATACTTGCTCTTCAATAATTCCATTTAGAAAAGCACTTTTCACATCCATTAGAAAGAGTTTAAACCCTAGATGACTAGCATAGGCTAGTAACATTCTAATTGATTCTAATCTAGCTACAGGAGCATAGGTTTTATCAAAATCGATGCCTTCATCCTGATTATATCCTTGAGCTACTAGCCTAGCCATATTCCTAACTACATTCCCTGATTCATCTAGTTTGTTTGTAAAAATCCATTTTGTTCCAATGACTTGTTGTTTTTTAGGTTTTGGAACCAAACTCCATACATTATTTCTTTCAAATTGATTTAGGTTTTGTTTTAGGTTCTTCTGTAATTTGATTTGTTTGATCGTTATTTGTGTTAATATAATTAAATTTGGGTTCTTCTTCTACATTCTTTATTTTAGTTGGATTTCTATCAAAATCTACATGCACGGACTCTTCTATAGTTAATGTTCTTTTATTATAAATTTATATGCCTTTCTTCTTGTAGAATATCCTACAAGAATACCTTCATCCGATTTAGAGTTAAATTTATCCAAATTATCTTTAGTATTACGAATGAAACATTTGCAACCAAAAACCTTAAAATATGAAATTCTTGGAGCTTTTTCAAACCACAACTCAAAGGGAGTTTTGTTTAAAATAGGTCTTAGAGAGATGTGATTTAAAATATAACAAGCGGTGTTCACAGCTTTGGCCCAAAAATGCTTTGGTAAATTATTTTCACAAAGCATGGTCCTTGCCATTTCTTGTAAAGTTCTATTTTTCCTTTCAACTACTCCATTTTGTGAAGGAGCTCTAGGAAACGAAAAATCATGTATAAAACCATTTTCTTCACAAAATATTTCAAAATTTTCATTTCCAAATTCCCCACCATGATCACTTCTTATTCAAATTATTTTCAATCCTTTTTCATTTTGTATTTTCTTGTAAAATTTTTGAAATTCAGAAAATGCATCATTTTTATTTGCTAAAAACAAAACTCAAGTGAATCTCGAAAAATCATCTACTAATACAAATGCATATCTTTTTCCACCAAAACTTAATGTCCTACTAGGGCCAAATAAATCCATGTGAATGAGTTCAAGTGGTTTAGTAGTGGAAATACAATCTTTTGCCTTAAATAAGGTTTTAGATTGTTTTCCAAATTGACAAGCATTACATAGTTTGTCTTTTTGAAAATCTAATTTTCGAAGACCAACAACACTTTCATTTTTTAGAAATTATGGATAATTGACTCATGCTAGCATGACCAAGTTGTCTATGCCAAAGTCATTTATCATCATCTGTAGATGCAAGGCATAACCTAGATTCGTAGGATACAATTATTTTATATACATTATTTTTCTTAACTCCTACAAATAATACTTTTCTAATGATAGAATCAATTATGAGACATTCTTATTTGTCAAAGATAACATTATATCCTTCATCACATAATTGACTAATACTTAAGAGATTGTGTTTTAATCCATCTACAAGCAAGACATTTTCAATAGAGGGTTTACAGAATTACCGACATGGCCGATTCTGACAATTTTCCCTTTTGCATTGTCTCCAAATGTCACTGATTCATCTTCCTTGGCGGTATATGAGCATAATAGATCAATTTCTCCGGACATATGCCTTGAGCATCCACTATATATCAAGGATCCATTTGGATTTCATCCTGCATTACAAGAAGGAAGAAATGATTTTGGTACCACATCATTTTGGGTCCAGGTTTGTTAGTTTTTTGAACCCAATAATTCCCTTTCGGGGTCCTGTTTTTCTTTGCCACAAAAACATACTTTTCATTTGAGATTGCTCTTATAAACCCATTGTCATATGCAATTTCTTGAAACTTAGAAAAATCAATTCCATGTTTATTTAAAAATGGTTTTGGCAAGAGAGGATTTTATCTAAGTTCTCCTTTCCCTTGGTGAATTTAGTAATGGCTGTTGGTAAATCATTGCTCTTATCTTTTAATGATGTGATGTCATTTTCTAGCTTCTTAATTTTATATTTCATTTGGTCAATTTCCATATTTAGTTCAATATTTTTATTTTCTAGTTTTTGATTCTCAATAAGAAGTATCTTTCCTTCATTTATTAATGATTCATTTTGACTTGTGAGTGATGTGATAGTCAAATTTGATTCTTTGTAATTGGATTTCAAGATCTTGTATTTTTAGTATAGTTCGTTGAATCCTTCAATTAGTTCATCCATAGAACAATCTTCATTAGCATGCAATAAGTCATAAGCTTCCTCTAGGACCATGAAGCACATGTTTCTCTTTCCCCATCCGAAGAAGAGTCTTCATCTGAGGATGAGTCAGTTTCACCCCAAGTAGCTTGAAGAGCCTTCTTTTTATTCTTTTTATCCCTTTTAAATGTTCTAGTTTAAAGTAAGGGACAATCCTTTTTCATATGTCCCGGTTTATTACATTTGAAGCAAAGGGGTGTTTTAGTAATATTTCTTTTCTTTTGAAATTTTCCTATTTTTATAAACTTTTTAAATTTTCTAGTTAACATAGACATATCTTCATCTTCTTCACTATCAGATTCTTCTTAATCATTGGTGGTTTTCAAGGCTATTGATTTTTTGTTAGTTGATTTTTCATTTTCTTTTTCTTTCATTTGAACTTCATAAGATGTGGGCTTACCAATTAGATCCTCAAGGGAGTAGTTAGAAAGATCCTTAGCCTCCTTAATAGCAATGGTTTTCTTTTCCCAATCGGGAGTAAGAGATCTAAGGATTTTCCTTACAAGCTCACTTTGAGAGAATTCCTTACCTAGAGATTGTAGGGTGTTGGTTATTTCATTGAATCTAGTGAGCATTTCACCAACGGTTTCATTTTGGTTCATTTTAAACAATTCATATTTGTGTACTAACATGTTTATTTTAGTTTCTTTTACTTGATTGGTTCCATCATGGGTGACTTGTAAGACATGCCATGCTTCATGAGAGGATTTACAATTTGAAATTCTATTGAATTGTTATTGATTTACCGTACAAAACAAAATATTTAGTCCTTTTGCATCTAGTTGAGCTAGGTTTTTTTCTTCATTGCTCCATTCCCTATAAGATTGGGAACTCAAGGTGAATACATTTACAACTATATCCAATAATTCAAAATTAATAGATATTAGATAGATTATCGTTCTACACTTCCAATAGCTATAATTTACTCCATTAAAAAAGGGAGGCATTTTTATGCTTTGACCTTCTACAATGTTATGGGTTGAGGATGAAGCCATCTAGTACACAATTAGTCTATATCTAGATAACCTGCTCCGATACCAATTGTAGGATACTTAGGCTTCTCTAGAGGGGGTGAATAGAGAATTTTTAAGTTTTAGTTCAATTGTAACTTTCTATAAGCAAATAATAAAAAGGAAGAGGAAGCAATCACACAATAAAGAAAAAAAACAATAAAAAGTTCTTAGAGACTTATTGTGGTTAGGCCAACCCTGGCCTAGTCCACTCCTCAAGTTCTCCACTTGAGATTTTCTTTTTTTACTTAATATCAAATGTTTACAAGTAACAATACCTTACCTGTGCCACAATCGGCATTCCCTTCTCCCTCCCTGAGAAGAACTTAATGAACCTTGATTACAACTGTGACCACGCCAGTGGAACCCTGCACGACTCTACTTACAGGTGCGTGGAAGCACACGAGGAGTCCAGATATGGTCACAGTGAAGATGATGAATTTGGAGAAGAAGACTAGACTCGGAAACACCAAAGAAAGATAGGAAAATATAAGGAAAGGAGTTGCCACCTAGTCTTTTAATGGAAAGACGAGGAAAACCAAACACAAAAGACAACCAAGAAGAAAACAAGATGAAGAAAACATATGCTCCGTGCCTAATGGATGTAATGCACAAATCAATGTAGGCCAAAGAAAGGGTAAGGATTCTTGTTACGCATGGGGAACGGGTTAGCCACCCCCATGTGCCTGAGGAACTCGGTCTTTCTAGGTTTCCTACTTGCTAACTGGTCTATTGGATGTGTACTTGCCTATTCCAAATGGATATTCTAAAGATGACAGGAAAACATGCCAAATCAAAGAGAAGAAAAGAATAAAAGGAAAAAAGATAATCCGAGAGATAACTGTAGGCAATGAGAATGCCGCTTTACTGTATGCCCATGGGCGATGAGGAATATCGTGAAAATCGATAAACTCTCGGAAAACGTCTCGCAAACCAGTGGAAATTTGAATAAAACTGAGAAAATCCAATTGGGAAAAATAATCCTCATTCGAGACAATGTCGGCATTGTTAACGCTATTACTGTATGCCCTTGGGCGATGGAAAGCCAAATAAAATCAAAAAACAAAAATTAGAAGAAATCTGGGAAATGATGGAAAAACCAAGCTTGAAATGAGTTAGAAATGAGTGCACCATGTAAGGAAGAAATCACTAGAAAACATGCATGAAAAATAGTAACAAAATGTGCAAAATGCATGTGTGTGTAAAAATGAGAATTCCAAGGGCTTTTGTGCAAAAAACCCAAATTTGGGGCTAAATCATCAAAAAATACATAGAAAAACACATTTCATGTAATTTTGAAGAAATTTGGGGTCAAATGTGCAAAACTATGCTTTTTTAGTCAAATTGAAGATTTCTAGGGGTCAAAATGCAATTTTGCCACTAAAACATGTATTCAATGCAATTCTGTAGAAATTCTGGGTAAAATGTGCAAGAAAAAGAGTCCATGATTGAAAAAAGAAAGTTCCAAGGTCAATTCAGTAATTTTACGCTAGAAACATGCATTAAGTGTGAAATCAGTAAAGTTCAAGGGCTAAAATGCAATTTAAGTCACATTTGTGCAAATATTTGAATTCTTAGGGTTTAATATGCAATTTTAATAAAGGAATATGCATTTAGAATTATTTTCATGAAACTTAGGGGTTTAATTGCAATTTAACCAGAGAAATATGCATTTAGAATTATTTTCATGAAGCTTAGGGTTTTAAATGCAATTTAAACAAAGAAATATGCATTCAGAATGATTTTCATGAAACTTAGGGTTTTAAATGCAACAATACTGGACCTTAATGCATGAAAAGCAAATCAAGGGGCTTTCATCGAACTTTCTAGCCTAGAAAACATTATTAAGAAAGCTCAGGGGGCACATTGCAATATTTTCAATTCAAACTTTATTCAAATGATTTTAAAAAAATGAAGGGACCTAATAGTAAGGAAAAGGACCTATTTGTAAGAAAATAATGACCGGAATGTAACGAAACAAAAGTTTTAGAAATTTAATCAAAGAAAATTTATTTTTATATTATTTAAAAGGAAAAAGAATCGACAGCGACCGAACTCTGTAGGGAATCTTTTATATTATTTTTCCAAAGCCTGATTGGAGATCAGGAGGCACAATGAGCAAGAGGAGAAGAGGAAGAGAGGATCTCGAGGTCTGGATCTAAGTTCTAAGATCTCGAGGAAAAGAATCAACGATGATGTCGGAGAAGAAAGAAGCTCCAGAGGCTACGATGCGATCATCCAGGGCTCTAGGAGGCACGAGAGAGTGATGAGGATCGTTTCCCCTCCATTAGGGACCAAAATGGAGGAAGATCGCGTGATGTTGGGTTCCGCCTGTCGTCGCCATCGTCTTCTCTGACGAGCGAGGTTGCAAGGATGATCCTAGGCACGAGACTCATCTCTGATGGCTCTGGTGTGTTGGGGGCATGCCGTGGAGTGTTTCTGGATGATCGGAGAGGCACGGCGATGTAGGAGGTGCACGTCCCATCGCTGTTTACAATTTTCTTCCCTAGTGATGACGAGACGTCGTGATTCCGGCGAGCTTTTGGTGGAGGCTTCCGCAGCGACTAGAGTGGGGTTTTGATGGGTGGAGAAGCAAGAGGGAGGTTTGGGAAGGAGGATCCAAGGCTCTGGGGCTCGAATCAACTAGTGGATTCATGCCCCACCTAGGCCACCGGAAAATTGCTCCATCGAGGCCTAGGAGCTTGATTTCAACCATAAGAGACCTCTAGCTCCATTGGAATCAAACAAGGGAGATAGAGGGTGACCTAGGAGAGCATTTTTAACATGAATTTGAAGTCAGAGGAGGGCATACCTGGACTGGCAGTGAAGTTGACCGCCGGAGCTCGTCGGAGATGACTAAAAACTCCAATTTCTCTCCTCCACGAGCTTCCTCCTTGCTCCAGGATCACTCTGGTAGCTCTAGTTGGGAGAAAAAGCTTTGGGAAGGTCTTCTCTCAATTTTCCAAAAGTATTCTTTTCACCAGCATGGTGTTTGACTTATGGTTTAAGGTTTCACTTATGGTTGAGGGTTTGGATTAGGGTTTTGAATTTAATTTAGGTCTTAACCTAGGTTTTACGGTTTATTTAGGGTTTTATGGTTTTGTTTTGTATTTAAATGTTTTTTGTCGGGTTTTAGGGTTTTCCTAGGGTTTTTAAGACTTTTTAGGGTATTCCTAGGTTTTTTAGGGTTTTTATGATTTTGAGGACTTTTTAGGGTTTTCCTAGGCTTTTAATGGTTTTGTTTGGTTTTTCAGAGTTTTATTTGGTTTTTTAGGTTTTTTGAGTATTCTGTTATGGTTTGGTCCATTTGCATGCTTATTAGGGTGTCTACAATGATAGTAGCACTTACAAAACTCTTATGATCTCCCAACACTCGCCATGCTTGATGCAATGAGAAAGAAATCTTACGATGGCTAGAGAGGATGCAAAGGATGGGACTTTAGCTCATGTCTTGGAACACTAGTAGTATGATAGCTGTGAATGCTTGTTGTGTGTTCTAAGATGTCATAAGGCCAAGATTTATAGTGTTAAGCTCAGCTCTAAGTGTGTTTGATGTCTAGAAAATCATTTGCCAACTGATAGAAGATTCGGTACGTCGAAATTCTTCAGTCGACCGAAATTTGCAACGAACGAGCAATTCAGTATTCCAAATAAATTCGGTTGACTGAAAACTATTTTAGCACCACTCGTTCGGATATAGTTGCCTGTTAACCCTAATTTTATGTTTTTCGATATGCTGAATAAACTCAGTATGCTGTTTCTGGGCTCAGCTCAAACTTTTTTCTTTCAATGTTTTTAATGGTATTCTATCAGGTTTTCCTATTTTTGAATGATGATGACTTATGATGGGAGAGTAATACATTCGAAGGAATTACATCAAGGAAAGATAAAAAATTACATCACTTTATGTAAAACAATGTGAATGATAATATTAGCCCTTGAGTCCTTCTTTCGCCATTCTTCATTTCTTCTAGTATTTTTCTCTAAAGTTTTGCTTGTGCCATGTACGGCTTGTCTTGTTTCTTCATGCCAGTCCTCGAGATTATTCTTGCACAATTGAAAGTATTTATAGAGTCAATATTGTTATCATCAAAATAAATAGATAATACCATTTTTCAATAGCATGGGCAGAATTCATCACATTCTTGAAAGAGTACATCAATGCATTTGCTTCGAGTTACGATGACTAGGTCAGACTAGATGTTGAGGTAGTAGTGTACAATCTGCCAGTTAAACAGAAACTCAAAATGTGGCGCTCGCAGTGGCTTCTCAACTCATAGAGGAAGTCATGAAGTAGCACCAAGTCAAATTTCTCAAAGTTGTCATTTACCCAAAATGGCTAGCCAATGTAGTTCCAGTGCCAAAAAAGGACAGATGGGTTCACATGTACATCGACTATAGAGACCTCAACAAGGCAAGCTCGAAGGATGATTTCCCACTACCTCACATTAATGTACTAGTGGATAATACCGTAGGGCATAAGTTGTTATCATTCATGGACGACTTCTCAGGTTATAACTAGATCAGAATGGTGGAAGCGGATATGGAAAAGACATCATTCATCACCCATTAGAGGGTCTTCTGGTATAGAGTAATGCCATTTATGACCGTGCCGGTGGAACCTTGCACGACTCCATGGTGCGTGGAAACACACGAGGAGCCCTGATATGGTCACTGTGAAGATGGTGAATAAGGAGAAGCAGACTAGACACGGAAACACCAAATAAAGATAAGTAATGGATAAGGAAAAGGAGTCGCTACCTAGTCTTTTAATGGAATGACGAGGAAAACCAAGATGCATATGAATGCAAGAAAATGAATGCAAATGAAGGTGTGTATGCTCCGTGCCTAATGGCTGCACACATAGCCATTGCGGGCCAGAGAAAGGGTTAGGATTCTTGTTAAGCATGGGGAAGGTGTTAGGCACCCCCATGCGCCCGAACAAATCGGTCTTTCTAGGTTTCCTGCTTGCTAAAGATCTAGTGTGTGTATGCTTGTCTACCCCTAATGCACATGCCTAAGATGAATGCGAAGAAAAAGCCAAATCAAAGAGAAGAAATGAATAAAAAAAGAAATAATAAGGAAAATAATCCTAGGGATAATGGAGGCATTGAAAATGCTACTTTACTGTATGCCCTTGGATGATAAGGAAAATCGTGAAAATTGGAAATATTCGAAAAGTGTCACGCAAAACAGCGAAAACTTAGAAAAGTCGAGAAAATTAAATGAGAGAAAAACAATCCTTATTCGGGTCATTGTTGGCATTGTCAAGCCTGTTAATGTACGCTCTCGAGCGATGAAAGTCCAAATCAAATCAAAATCATGAAAATTGGAAGAAATCTGGAAAATAATGTTAAAACTAGGCTTGAAATAAGTTTGATATGCGTGCATGACGAAAGAAAATAAGCATGAGAATATATGCATGACAAAGGGTAACAAAATGTACAAAAATGAAAGCATGGGTGAAACATGTAAATTTCTAGGGCTTTCGTGTAGAAATTACATGTTCCTAAGTGAACACTTAGGTTCCAGTGCTAAATCAGCAAAAATATTTATGAAAAAACATTTTATGCAATTTCAAGGAAGTTTGGGGTTAAATGTGCAAAATTGTACTTTTTTGGTAAAATCAGGATTTCTAGGGTCCAATTTATAATTTTGCCAGTAAAACATGTGTTCAGTATAATTTTGAAGAAATTCAGGGTTAAATATGCAAATTAGTGGACTCATGGATGAAAATATAAATTGTCAAGGATTGATTTGCAAATGTGCCATAAGAACATGCATTCAGTGTAAATTTAGTGATGTTTAGGGCTTAAAATGATAATCTGTGCACATTTTGAGTAAAAACATGAATCTCTAGCGTTTGGTTTGCAACTGTATTAGAGAATCATACTTTTAGTGCAATTTTAGTGAAGTCCAGGGTTTTATGTGCAAATGAATGGACTCAAGGCAGAAAATAAAGAAATCTGAAGGCTTTTGTCAAAGATTTGAAGCCTAACGATTAATAAAAGAAAAGTACAGGGCCACATTGAAAATTTACCAAATAAATAAAATAAAATGATGCATGGGTAAATGCAGGGGTCCAAATGCAAAATGCAAGAACCTGATTGCAAGAAAAGAAAAGAAGAAGAAGTTTTAATAAATGATTTTTTAATAGAAGCCACGACGGTCGCCAGCGACTGACCTCACCAACGATGATCGCCTGGGGAAGCAATCCAAGGCTTCCCCAACACTTGATCATGTATCTAACCTCTAGATAAGCAAGAGGAAGGATGAAGTGATCCAACGGCTCCGATGAGGCATCGAACAACCAGCTTCCTCTCCCCACCTCGCTCATCGGTGACAAGCTCAAGAAGGTTGGAGCTACAGGAGGCTTCCTGAAGGTTGTCGGGAAGATGTGGATGGTACTTGAGCCGACAGAGGCCAAGAGGCATGCGTGCTCATTCTTCCCAATCTTCCACACTATCGACTCCATCTTCTTCGATGAGCTCGACTGTGGGAAGAAACAGAGGCTTCGGGGTGTTAGGTTACACCTCAGGAAGATCAAGGGGAAGGAGAGGAAGACATCCAAGCGTTTAGATGCAAGCATGACTACGGGGACCCCTTTAACCATCTAGCTCGTCAGCATCTTGTCTTCGGTGATGTGTTCCTCTATAATCTGCGTCCAAGGGCAGCAGCGAGGTGGTCCAGCGCCTCTAGAGGCTTGGTGAAGGTAAATCGGGGTTAGACCTTCAGGCATCTGCTTGGACTCCTCCACCTGAGCTTCCTCTCAGGTGATGGGTTCTACCGGCTCACGTGCTTGAGATCTCCACCAGTGCCAGCGAAGAAACCACTCGATCAATGTGAAGATGCAAGAGGGAGGACACTGAATGTGCCAGAAGCCCTCCACGAATCGTGGTAGTGGCGGAGGATTGGACTTCTCATGCAAAAGCAGTGAAGGAGTTACCTATTTCATTGGCTCTAGACGTCGATGGTCTCTTTTGAATCCATGGATGCTCGGTGATGGTCAGAGGTTGAACTTGTTGTTGTCGGAGATCGTATGAGGGGATGGAAGCTAGTGGGGGAAGCATTGAGTGTTGGAGGAGTGTCGAGGGATTGAGCTTCATGCGCCTCTCCCTTCTCCCTTCTACTACATGGCTTTGGTTTGAAGGTGACCGATGGCTGCTAGTTGCTAGTACCTCGACGCAATCTAGTGGAGGAGGATGATGAAGCTGGGGAAAAGGTAGATGGGTAATGTGCTCCTCATGGATGAAGACTACATCTGAAGGTCGCTCTCCACCTCAAACCACCAGCCCTCTCTCTTCTTCTCTCTCTGGCCGGAGAACTAGAAAGTGGAAGATGGTGGTGGACACCGATAGAGGAGATAATGGGGAGGAGACAAGGACTATCGCCAGCCAGAGAAGCACTCTACCTCTTGAATCCCAATGAGTCAGTGGAGAGAACCAAAAAGAAAGAGAGCCAGAAACCCGCAGTAGAGAAAGGACTCCCTTAGAGACTTGTAGAAAAAATGATTGAGAAAAGAGCCCCCCCTATGCATGCCATCACCTCTCCTTATATAAGGATTAGCTCAGCCCATAACATCCCCTCCAAGACACTACAAACAACCCATAACAAAACCAAACAACCTAACCCCTAATAACAAACTAACAACCTTCTAACTAATTCACTAACAAACTCTAACAACCCTATAAAAAACCTTAGAATGTCTGGTAAAATGGGCTTAAAATGGGCTTCGGTGGACTTTGGTGAGCTTGCTTGGGTTTTGGTGGGCTTGCTTGTGCTTTGGTGGGCTTGTTTGGGTTTAGGGTGTAATTAATCTTTTGGTTATTAGCTTGGTTTGTTGGATTTACATGGGTTTGATTATGTTTGAAATATAACTAAGGTTTAGGATATGGTTTAGTGTATTGACTGTATACTAGGGTTTTTAGATTAGAACAGAGGCTTGGGCTAGTATTGTGGATAGGATTAGGTTAAGTTGTCAAGTTCGCTTTGGTGACAATGATTAAGAACCCAGCAGCCAAAATTCCACTCCTGAAAAGACTACCTGCGATCTTGCAAAATTGTTGTATCTATTGATGCCCCTCCTTGAGCGAGGTTGAGGGACAAATGGAAATGAGACTGATGCTCAGGGTTGACAAAGACACCCCACCCGAAGCCATAAGAAAGTATTAGCTGTTGGTAGTAAGCCACTTAGTCGATGTATGCACCGAAAGTCATGACCTGCCACCAAAATGGCAATGCAAAAAATAAATGCCAAACTCACGATGGAGACACAAGAACCTAAGTGCAAAATGCAAGCACAAACCAACCAACCGGAGGGTATGGCAAGTTGACTGATGCCAATCGGATAGTTTGGGATATCAGCCCAAAGGTGAGTTGACGGACTCATTACTGGATAGTTAGGGCTATTAGCCTGCTCATGAGTTGACAGACTCATTGCTGGATAGTTAAGGTTATCATCCTGCTGATGAGTTGATGGACTCGTTGTCGGATAGTTAGGGCTATCAGCCAGCTGAAGGAGGTTAACACAACAACTGAAAAAATGCATGGTAACAGAAAACAAAGCAAAAACACAAATCTATCGAATGAGAAGTAGTCGGCGATAGTCCAGAAGGCAGGATAAATGAACTCGACAACCGAAAATCAGTCGGTGACGATTCGGATGGCAAAATAAACAAACTTGACAACCGAGAAGCAATCAGTAAGGGTTTAGAAGGCAGAATAAACAAACTCGATTACCAAGAAGCGGTTGATGACGGCTTGGATGGTTGTAAAAGTAGACTCGCCAACCAAGAAGCAGTCAGTGATGGTTCGGTGGGTTGGAAAAGTGAACTCACCAACCGAGAAGTAGTCGGTGATGATTCGAAAGGAGGATAGATGAACATGTCAACCAAGAAGCAGTCGGTGACGGTTGGGAAAGCTAGAAAAGCGAACTCGCCAACTGAGAAGCAGTCAGTGACGGTTCGGGAGGAGGATAGATGAACACATCAACTGGGAAGCAGTCGATCATGGTCGAGAAGGTAGAAAAGTAAACACGTCAACCGAGATGCAGCTAGTGATGGTTCCAATGGAGGATAGACAAACACGTCAACCGAGATGCAGTTGGTGACGATTTGTGATAAGGATAGATGAACACATCAACTAAGAATCAGTTAGTGATGGCTCGGAACGCAGAAAAGAGAACACGTCAACCAAAAAGTAGTCGGTGATGGTTCGAAAGGAGGCAAAGCGAACACGCCAACCGAGAAGCATTTGGTGATGGTTCTGGAGGAGGATAGACGAACACATCAACCAAGAAGAAGTCGGTGATGGTTCGAAAGGAATAAAAGTGAACACATCAAGCGAGAAGCAGCCTATGATGGTTTGAAAAGACGATGAACGAATACGTCAGCCAAGAAGTAGTCGATGACGGTTCGGAAAGCTAGAAAAGCAAACTCACCAACTGAGAAGTAGCTGGTGATGGTTTGGGAGGAGGATAGACAAACACATCAACCAAGAAGTAGTTAGTGATGGTTCAGAAGGTAGAAAAGCGAACACATCTACCAAGAAGCAGTCAGTGATGGTTTAGAAGGCAGAATAAACGAGCTCGTCAACCAAGAAGCAGTCAGTGATGGGTCGGAAAGCAGGATAAACGAACTCATCAATCGAGAAGCAGTCAATGACAGGTTGGAAAGTAGGATAAACAAACTCACCAACTGAGAAGCTGTCGGTGACGGCTCGGAAGGCTGGAAAAGCGAACTTGCCAACCATGAAGCAGTCGGTGATGGTTCGGAGGGCTGGAAAAGCGAGCCCGCCAACCGAGAAGCAGTCAGTGATTGTTTGGAAAGCTGATAGGCGAACGAATCATCCATGAAGCAGTTGGTGATGGTTTGGGAGGAGGATAGATGAACACATCAACCGAGAAGCTGTCGATGACGGTTTGGAAAGCTGAAAAGTGAATACATCAACTAAGAAGCAGCCAATGATGGTTTGAAAGGAGGATAGACGAACACGTCAACCGAGAAGCAAACGGTTTGGAAAGCTTGAAAAGCAAACTCGCCAACTAAGAAGCAGTCGGTGATAGTTCAAAAGGAGGCACCAAAAAGGCAACTGACATGATAATGACGTCAAGAGAATAATAACAAAAGGTAGCTGACATGCCCCTGGTATGATGAGATAATACAAAAAGGCAGCTAACATGCCCCTGATATCAAGAGATAATACTAAAAGGCAGCTGACAAGCCCCTGATATCGGAAAGCTAAGGATGTTGTTGAAAGAAAGGAACAGAAGAAAGCTGAGGGCCTAGAAAACATGTTTAGCCAATAGAGGCTTGTAGGAAGCACTTCCATGTGGGCGCACCCTGAATTGTTACTACTATGAACTGATGATGTTCGCATATTCCACTAGAATTTCACTGCTCGTAACGTTTCTGAGGGATGTGGGTACCTGTGGCTTGCTGGATTGAAAACTGACATTCTATGATTAGGGATGCTGCTTGTGGTTGTGGCTTTGTAAGCATTGTAGTCATAGTGATTGCCACTCCCCTAGAGGAACATGCACTTGACTGCCATGCTGGAAGCACAATTTTACGCTACATTTTCTCAAAAAAATTTGGAATTTATGGTTGGAGATTTTGGTCTTAACTCTCTGCACCATAAGTCATGAGTCTATGCCTTAAGAAGTGCCTGATGGACTAGTTCTATTCAAAGAATAGTTAACATCCTCTTGGTGAACAGAATTGACTTTCAAACATAGTTGTTGCAGTTAGTGTGAGCATGGTTAGAGAGCAAGCGCCATGCTCCCTAACATACGATATGAAAAAGTAACAAAGGGCAAATCAAGAGAGGTACCAGGACAAAATAGATGCTCCTAGTATCGAGTCAAGTTGCCAAATGTCGTAGGGGTCTGGCTATAAGTGCTCTAGACATTCTATCCCTGTCTGTGCAATCATCGAACGTTCCCCAAGTAGTGCTAGTGGAACTTGGTTGACCGTAGGGAGATTATTGCCATTGTTGTTGATTCTATAGGCTTGTATAGCCTGTGCACTAGTAGGTAATCTTGTTGTACATGTTCAGGATTAGAGACGCTCAACGAAACTTTGTAATGCATGTAGAAAGGCTACAACAAGCAAGGTATTGGTGGTGATGGATTCTATTGTTGTACGGAGACAAGTTGATGGATGATGGGTGAAGCTATTACTTAACTAGATAAACATGTTTTATTGATCAACTATGACTTTTGTTTGTTGTGATTTTTTTTTCTTTGCCCTCTGTTAGGTTGGAAAGTTTCATGCCTTTTGGAGGAGGACACCTTTACCTCAATTGGCCCTAAAAAGACTCACAAGCTGTGGGTGGCTCTCGTAGGATAAGAGGTGGCACTCAATCTTGTAGTGTTGTGATTAGATAGACTGGACTCCATTCCAAACTCTTTAAGGTCCTGCACCTACTCTATTGAGTTTACACAATTTATTTTTCCTTCCTCATAGGCATTCGACTTCACTCTATACTTGACTTGGAGGTAAAAGGCGCCTAATTTGGGTTGGTGGCTTTTGCTGCAGGAATGGGGGGCTAACCCTTCAAAGGTGTGGATTTACCAAGCGCATGCTTCAACTCCTCTCAAAAGTATGGTAGGGATAGAGCTACATCACATGCCTCTTACTCTTGAGCTGACTTCTGTCTTCACCTTCTATCTTCTAGTTTCTTATATGCCCATGCAAAGGCATATTTCTTTTTCAACTCTCACACTCAGTCACCCTAGCATTTTGTCTCCCTCTTGGAGGTGTTGGGACCCTGCAGTGTTTGGGCACTTCATCTGGCTCTGATAGGTGGTGACTCCCTCGCTACTTGGTCATTTGAGTAGTGCCATCTGAGGAAGAGCATTCCAATTAGATGTAGGCAAATTTTACGATTTTCATCATTGGACAATGTATTTAACATCCAAAGTATTTTTGGTTTTTTCTTGTTTTCTTATTTTTTTTGTATTTTTCTTTTTTTGGATGCTTGCTTTTCTTTTCTTTTCTTTCTTTTGAATGCATGATGACAATGCAAACATTGAAATAACAAAGAAAAAAAAATGGATACGGCTTCAGTTTCTGTTGTTGAGCTTCTATTGCTAGTTGAGAAGACTACGATATTGTTGATTCTGAAGTATCTGTAATTGCTGCACTCTAGGGTTCACAGTATCTATGCGCTCTGAGTCAGATTGGTGCACGACATGTTGGCAAACTACAGGCTAGACCTCCCACAAGGAAATGAACATAGAAAAGGTGCACAGATGTATCACTGGATCGAGCTAGGAATCAGTAAGAGATGGATCAAGGCTGATGGGGTCGGAAAAGGCTGGGAGAGAGAAGATAAACCCCCCATAGTTCAGACATCTTCGGAGCTTGTAGGCTCATATGAGGAGAGGTTGGCTACACTATGGTGTGCAGATGTTGGTGCAGGTGTGGATATTGCCTCCTGCGTGCTAACGATAATAGCTCTTTTGTCGATCAAGCTCTGAACAACATCCCGGAGAGTATGGCAATCATCAGTCGAGTGCCCCAAGGCTCGATGATAATCACAATGCGCATTTGCGTCATACCACCTCAGGAGTAGGTTCGGTGGTAGATGAGGATCTGGGAGTCAAAGAAGCAACACAACCTGAGGGATGAGAGCACTCAGCGTGGAGTGAAGTCACTTTCAATGCGACGACCGCGCATTTGCTTAGATTGTTGTCCTTGTTGAACCAGTGCGACGTGATGCACTGGCTCAACGGTGGATTGTGTGTATGTGGTGTGTGGAGAGATAGGTGCAACTGCTAATTGGTTCATATCAGGCTGGCTCTCTACTCCAGTAGGCTTCGTAGAAGGCTTGATGGAAGCGAAGGCTGCCCTCTTGACATTGTTGGTGTTGACAGTGTTGTTGTTGAAGTTGTTACCAGAAGATGTGGGTTGCTTGGCGAACGTAGAGAGTGTAGGGAAGTTCCCACCTTTCAGCGAACTCTCCACGAGATCGCCAGCCCGAATCAGTGATGCAAATATAGTGATGGGCTGAATGCTAAGCAGAGCCCTAGTCACTGGTTGTGCTCCTCTTATAATGGTCTCAATAGACTCCTTATCAAAGAGTCTATTCTTGATCTGGGAGGCTAGTGTACGCCAAAGACCGACATACTCCCCAAATGACTCATGAGGGCCCTACCAGATTGCAACAAGATCCTCTCGCTTAGGGATGAAGTCAAGATTGAAGGAGTATTGCTCCAGGAACACCTTAGAGAGGTCGTTCCAAGTCTTGATAGAGGCCATGTTGAGGGATGTGAACCATCTAAGTGTCGGCCCTATCAGACTTTTCTGGAACAAGTGGATCAGAAGCCTCTCATCGCCCTAAAGCTACACGAGGTCTTCGTAATACGCCATCAAATGGGATATTGGGCAGCCACTACCGTTATACTTTTCAAATTCTAAGATGTGGAAATTCAAGGGGAGTGTTGCCTCTTGAAAATAGTTAAGGTCCTGGAAGTGGTCGGACTGGTGTTCCCCACCTTGCACATGATGAAGTGCTCTTTCTATATCATCGATCCTTACCAAGAGGGTGTCTGAAGTTGCTATTGACGAGACAAGAGTAGCTGATGCGGGTGCCACGTATGCTGTAAGGGTCATGTGTTTGCGTTCCTCCAGATCCAACCTAATGCTTCCTGGTGTCAATGCGTAAGGGCCAGCATACTCGTGCGTAGGTGTTGAGTGTAATGAAGTCTTGCGTGGATGAGCCTAAATCTGGTGCAAAGGGATTGAATGGATTGCATGCTTTGTTTTGTAAGATGCAGACTGAGGGAGCAACAGTCGTTGCATCGGTACAATTCCAGGCAATGAGCTTGAGGCATACCGCTCTCTAGCCAGCCCAAATGACTGGCCAACAGGTGGTGGAGTCACATGCTATGCATAGTGCAGTGAAGGTGTAGGAGGCAAAGATGACGCCCTCATCGTTGGAGTAGTGAAGAGCTGAGGCGATGGTGTGGGAAAAAGTGCTATGGAATGAGCCTGCAACACTAAAGTGGTATGGATCGGAACCTCAGCAGTCAAGGGAAAAGGAATAGTGGTAGGACCATTACAGAAAGTTATGTCCTGCAGCCTCTTTGTTAGATCCATCAGATCCTGTGGTTGCATGACTGAAGATTCACAAATGGATGGGTCAAAATGCAAGAGCAGGAGAGAAACGATCCCTATAGTAGAAGTAGCCACGGCTGACTGAACTCCAAGAATAGAAAGCCCAAGGCAAGAGGTGCATCTGGCACTTCTGGAACCTGTGTGGTGATTACCGCAGAGGATTTGGTGACAGGCTCCTGAGTGATGAGTGCCTGCGAAAGCCTGAAAGTGGGTTCAGAGTCCCCTTGAACCCTAAAACGGAATGCATGGAGGGAAGGAGAATCAGAAGAAGTGAAAGATGGAGGAACTGAATCTGGGATTTCCTCCAGAATAACAACATTGGGCTTGCTGGTCGGTTGGGTCATGGCTGACCGCAAGCGAATATGAATGGAGCTGCGGCAATGACAAATGCACAAGCTCTAAAACGAATTACTATCAAAAGTGACTAATAGCTCTGGAAAGAGCAAGAGACAACAACCACAGGAGGCCGCCCACAACAGAGACACTCGAACTCCTAGTTGAGTACCTCGCAATAAGCTACCAGTTATAAACAAGCAAGAGAAACAGGCATCAGAACCTGAACAACGACGCAAAGACAAATGCAAGTTATTAAAGTGGCATGTAATGACACACAATGCAGATGAATGGCCTAAGGTGCACTCTCTCAACATGCATGACCTGCATGGGGTTGACCACACAGGATGCACTCATGGGTTTAGGTGTTGACTCTGGTTAGAAAAGTAAGGTTCCTATTCTAAATCCTGGGTAAAGCGTAGGTGGTGAATGAGTGGTGCATTGGTGGCCTCGACTCCTGCAGTAGTAAAGAGTTGTACCCTTTACTAACACCAACAGGACACCAGACAAGAGGGGACAAATTAGTGACACGTCCTACGCCAAAGCTAAAGAACAGGCTGCCAAAATTGTCCTTTGTAAAATGTAGGTGGACTCAGAGGAGATGTTGCATGATTTCTAAAATGATCAATCATGCACATATGCTTGGTGTCATTTACTTGTGTTTTATTAAACTAGGGGGATTTGTGAGCATTTGTCTTTAGCTATGCCTTATTATTTGTTTGTCTGAGTTGGTGTGTTTTATTTTAACCAGATAGGGAGGCAAACATGCCTCTACTCTCCTAATCATGGAAAATACAAAACGGGGAAGAAAACACACAATCATGGCATCCAAACACTCAACCAACAAGCAAAAGGCATGAGCATGGCATGTGCTAGTGTCGTGCTCACATGTAAGTAAAGAAAAGCAAGCATCATGACAACAGGCATGAATCAAGTCATGTGCATGCATGGTGGCATAGCAATAGTGTAAAAAGGCATGTACAGTCAAATATGTACAAACAAATAGAACAAGCAAACAAACATGAAGTATAAATCAATGCCAATCAAGCAAGAAAACCAAAACAAATGTCAGAATCTGGTTATCCCTAGCAGAGTCGGTAGTTCTTGTGACCATGCTGGTGGAACCCTGCATGACTACACGGTGCATGGAAACACATAAAGAGTCCCGATATGGTCACGGCGAAGATGGTGAATCCAGAGAAGGAGATTAGACTCAGAAACACCAAAGAAAGATAAGAAATGGCTAAGGAAAAGGAGTCGCCACCTAGTCTTTTAAAGTAAAAACGAGGAAAACCAAGATGCATATGAATGCAAGAAAATGAATGTGTGTATGCTCCATGCCTAATCGTAAGGATTCTTGTTACGCATGGCGAAGGTGTTAGGCACCCCCATGCGCCCGAAGAAATCTGTCTTTCTAGGTTTCTGGCTTGCTAATGATCTAGTGTGTGTATGCTTGTGTACCCCTAATGCACATGCCTAAGATGAATGCGAAAAAATGCAAAATCAAAGAGAAGAAATGAATAAAAAAAGAAATAATAAGGAAAATAATTTGAGGGACAATGTAGGCATTGAAAATGACACTTTACTGTATGCCCTTGGGCGATGAGGAAAATCGTGAAAATCAGAAATATTCGGAAAGTGTTATGCAAAACAGCAGAAACTTAGGAAATTTGAGAAAATAAAATGAGAGAAAAACAATCCTCATTCAGGTCAATATTGGCTTTATCAAGCCTATTAATGTACACCCTCAAGCGATGAAAGTCCAAATCAAAATCAAGAAAATTGGAAGAAATCCGGAAAATAATGTGAAAACTAGGTTTGAAAAAGTTTGAAATGCATGCATGATGCAAAAAAATAAGCATGAGAATGTATGCATGAAAAATGGTAACAAAATGTACAAAATTGAAATCATGGTTGAAACATGTAAATTTCTAGGGGCCTCTATGCTGAAATTACATGTTCCTAGGTAAAGACTAAGGTTCTAGGGCTTAATCAGCAAAAATGTTTAAGAAAACACATCTTTTGCAATTTTAAGGAAGTTGGGGGTTAAATGTGCAAAACTGTGCATTTTTGGTAAAATTAGGTTTCCTAGGGACTAATTTATAATTTTGCCAGCAAAACATGTGTTTATTGTCATTTTGAAGAAATTCAGGGTTAAATGTGCAAATTAGTGGACTCAAGGATGAAAATATGAATTTCTAGGGATTGATTTGCAAATGTGCCATAAAAACATGCATTAAGTGTAAATTTAGTGACGTTTAGGGCTTGAAATGAAAATCTGTGCACATTTTGAGTAAAAACATGAATCTCTAGGGTTTGGTTTGCAAGTATGCCAGAAAATCATACTTTCAGTGCAATTTTAGTGAAGTCCAGTGTTTTATGTGCAAATCATTGGACTTAAGGCTGAAAATAAAGAAGTCTGAAGGCTTTTGTCAAAGATTTGAAGGCTGAGGATTAATAAAAGAAAAGTACACGGCCACACTAAAAAATTACCAAATAAAGAAAATAAAATGATGCATGGGTAAATGCAGGAGTCAAAATGCAAAATGCAAGGACATGATTGCAAGAAAAGAAAAGAAGAAGAAGTTTTAATAAATGTTTTTTTTTAAGAAGACTTGATAGTCACTGGCGACTGACCTTGCTGACGACGATCGCCTAGGGAAGCCATGTAGGGCTTTCCCGACGCCTGATCATGTATATAACCTCTAGATAAGCAAGAGGGAGGAAGGATGAAGAGATCCAATGGCTCTGATGAAGCATCAAATGGCCAGCTTCCTGTCCCCACCTCGCTCATTAGCGACGCTATTCCGGCGATAGGCACAAGAAGGTTGGAGCTACTGGAGGCAGCGGCGTGGTGGTCTGAGGCTTCTGAAAGGTTGTCGGGAAGATGGGGATGGTGCTCGTGCTGGTAGAGGCTAAGAGGGTTGCGTGCTAATCCATCCCGATCTTCCATGTCGTCGACTCCATCTTCTTTAGCGAGCTCGAATGTGGGAAGAAACATAGACTTTGGGGCATTAGGTTACACCTCAAGAAGATCAAAGGGAAGGATAGGAAGACATCCAAGCGTTTAGATGCAAGCATGACTGCGGGGACCCCTCTACCCATTGTTAGCGTCTTGTCTCTGGTGATGTGTTCCTCTATAATTCGTGTCCAAGGGCTGCAACGAGGTGGTCCAACACCTCTAGAGGCTCGGTGAAGCGAAATCGAGGTTAGACCTTCAGGCATCTGTGCTCAAGAGTGAAACACGCTGCTGACTCCTCCACCTAGGCTCCCACTTAGGTGATGGGTTCTACCGGCTCGCATGCTTGAGATCTCCACCTACGTCGGGGAAGAACCACCCGATCGACGTGAAGATGCAAGAGGGAGGACACTGAACGTGCCAAAAATCCTCGACTAATCGAGGCAGTGGTGGAGTATTGGACTTCTCATGCAATAGTAGTGAAGGATTTACTTGTTTCTCTGGCTTTGGATGTCGGTGGTCTCTTTTGAATCCATGGATGCTCGATGTTGGTCAGAGGCTGAACTTGCTACTGTTGGAGAACTAATGTGGGGATGGAAGCTAGTGGAGGAAGCACTGAGTGTCGAAGGTGTGTTGGGGGATTGAGCTTCATATGCATCTCCCTTCTCCCTTCTACTACATGGCTCTGGTTTGAAGGTGACCAACAGCTTCTAGTTGCTAGTACCTCGACACAGTCTAGTGGAGGAAGAAGATGAAGCTGGTGAAAAGTTAGACGGGTAATGTGCTCCTCGTGGAAGAAGACTACGTCTGAAGGCCTCTCTCCACCTCAAACCACCTGCCCCCTCTCTTCTTCTCTCTCTGGCCAGAGAACTAGAACATGGATGAGGGATGTGGACACCAATGGAGGAGCTAATGGGGAGGAGATAGGGACCGTTGTCAGTCGAAGAAGCACTCTACTTCTTGCCTTCCAATGAGTCAGTGGAGAGAACCCAAAAGAAAGAGAGCCAAAAAACCCCAGTAGAGAAAGGACTCCCTAAGAGACTTGTAGAAAAAATGATTGAGAAAAGAGCACCGGGGGGCGGGGGGGGGGG
>JAMKQA010016817.1:0-34235 GCA_024699735.1 Posidonia australis
TTTATTAAAGTTTTAAACTCAGAAAACATTACTTTAAATGTTCAAGGTAAAACATGTAATATTTTCAGTTAAAACTTTATTCGAAACATTTTAGAAAAATGATTGCAGGACCTATATGCAATAAAAGGACCAAAAAGTGATTCCAGAAGAACCTATTTGCAAGAAAAACATAAACTCCAGCTTTTATTCAAATAGGATGTTTTAAATGTTTTTTAAAAAGAAAAAGGAACTACGGTCGTCGGCGACGGAGCTCGCCGCCGCCGACCGCCGGAGGGGGCAAACAAAGCCTTCCCATGGTCCGATCTAAGATCAGACTCCACAGGAAGCAAGAGGGAGAAAAGAGGAAGACATCCAATGGACTGGATGGGTGATCCAGCCGTTGGAACGGCCTCCCCACCAACCTCGCCGTCGAAGTGCTTCGGCGACGGATCCACGGTTGCTGGAGGCGCTCGAGGCGATGGCGCTGCGACCTGGGGCCTCCGGAGGGTTGAGAAAGAGTCGGGGGGTGTTTCCTTCATCCAGGAGCTAGGTCCGTGCCTCCTTGCACGTCCAGGACTCCGCTTGTCGTCGACGTTTGCGTACTCCGGCGAGCCTGGCTGCGGGAGCTATTCGGTGATCGAGGGCGACTCTTGATGACTCCAGAGGATTGAGTGGGGTCGGAGGAAGACTCTTATGGGGCTGGATCGTTGCGGCAAGGCTCGGACCGGTTGTTAGGCTCAAGCAGGGGCCTTCTTCTTCGACGACGGCGGCTATGGATGGCGTTCTCCGACGATCATCACGTGGCTCTCTAGGGGCATCAGAGTGGCGTTCCAAGGGGCTGGTGAGCTCGAGGGAGGCCAAGGAAGGAGGACAGGAGACTCGGGGGTCTAGGAAACGTCCTGGATTGCCCCCCTCCTCTGTCGTCGGAGAATCGACGACGGCGGGGCACAGAGGAGCCCTAGACTCCAAGGGATCGCTCTGGACCCCTTGGAACCGCTCTAGAAAGAGAGAGGAGGGCAGGAAGACTATAATACAGAAAGAAAAAAGAAGAGGAAGTTAGTGGGTATACCTGAACGGAGGTGGCTCGTCGGAGCTCTGAAGCGACCGATCTCCTGCTCCGCGACGGCTCTGGGTTTGCTCTCCTCTTCCTCACACTCAATTTTCCACTCTCAAGTGTTCTCAGGGTCTGTGTTCGGTGTTTTCTGCCGT
The DNA here is from genome assembly GCA_024699735.1 of Posidonia australis. NCBI lineage: Eukaryota > Viridiplantae > Streptophyta > Magnoliopsida > Alismatales > Posidoniaceae > Posidonia > Posidonia australis. The sequence continues at coordinate 1,189 of JAMKQA010016817.1, forward strand.
GAGCTCTCCTTCTCCTTATATAGGTGATCAGAGACCCAACAAAAAATTCTAGAAGGGCGCGCGACACACTACGAACTGGCATAACCACCTCTGACCACCGTTATGCCAGCTCAGTAGACAACGAACGACTGTCCCCCATGCACTCTGGTCTGCTCCCTTGCTCACAGATAGAGATGGACGGCGATAATGGCTTCTCCAGCGAGCTATCCGACGACTGAGGGAGATCTGATTTCATGCTGCTCTAGGGGCTCGAACCACATTGATCAATTCTGTGGTCCAGTGGCTGATTTGTGTGGAACTTGGTGATGGAGAATGGGTTCAGTGAAATGTGGTGAATTGGGCAAACTTTAATAAAATTTTGTGGAGTTTGGAGAACTTAGTTGAAAAACTTTGGGAAATAATGAGGAGAAAATGAAATGTTGATTTGAGAGAAAAGAAGAAAATGTGGGCTGAGCTATTGTGAGCTTTGGGCCAAGGTGGACTCATTTGGGCTCAAGTGGACTCATTTGGGCTCAATGAGCCTAAGTGGGTTTCATGGGCCTTGTGGGCCCACATGGGCCCAAACAAGTTGAATGAGCTTAAAAAGAGTTAAACGGGCCTAAATAGATTTGATGGGCCAAAATGGACTCAGATTGGGTTTAATGGACCTATGTGAGCCTTGTGGGCCCAATTAGGGCTAAATGGGCTAAATGGGCTTCCATGAAGTCAAATAGGCCTAAGATAGTCTTGTGGGCCCAAATGGGCTCAACTAGGATTTAATGGGCCTAAGTGGGTCTTCATGGGCTTAATTGGGTTTCCATGAATTAAATGACCTAATGAGGGTTTGAGCTCAGGCACTACATCTCCATCCTGCAAAATTAGAAAATTGGAGTGTCTACAGTATCCATAGGAGCACCTGGAGTCTCCTCCAAAGGAGACAAACTCTCTAAAGCCACCGCAACAGCCTCCTCGGTCGTCATAGGAGCACTAGGAACTGCCACCTTCGCTTGAGACTCGACCTCAACCACAGTCGTCGGCCCCGCTGCCTCAACCGTTTCTAGAGCCACCAGCAAAGTCAACCTGGGCTTCTAGAAGCACAACAGTTGGTCCTCTCGTTGTGCCATTTTGTTTGGCCTCATGTAAACCTTCCCAAATCGTTGCATTCAATCTGCAAAGGATCAACGTGGTTTAGCCAAAGGAAGAAGGAGGAGGAGGATAAGGAAGAAAAGGAGAGGACGTAGACCTAACCACAGCACCCTCATGTCGTTATCACTGCACCCACGCCGCTGCTGACCTCGCGCTGCCACCATCGGAGCCGTCACCTTCACGCCACCACTGCAAGAAGCACCACCAAAACTCCGTCTGCAACCACCAGAGAAGAAACCAAGAAGGAGGAAGACAAAGTGAAGCCTCGACGCGTAGGACGCCTAGTTTTAAGCATTTCAACGTTGAACACCCAGACTATGCTATTCAATGCAAGCTTGAACAGTTAAACACTTGTAATTGGGTGTACAACGACACCAGGGAAGTGAAACGTTAAATGCCCTATGATGGGTGTACAACAGGCCAAAGTGTTAAATGCCCTAGCATTGATGTTCAACACTTATATCACAGGGAGCCATTTATTTTGCCTCATTCATACCCATTCAAAATTTCTCACAAAATACAAGATTAAAGAAATGCCTTTTTATTAATAAAGAAGATTACAGACTCATTGTTACACCCTTTGCTTCTCGACAGGCTCAATACGGGACTTGGGTTTTACACCCTCATAACAGACCTCGTAAGTTGCAAAAGAGATGGCATCGCGGTCTGCGCTCCTATCCTCCTGGGAAGAGAAGACTCGATTCCGCCATTTCCTATCCCAAACACCAACATGGAAGTACACTTAGACGATATCCCCCAGAGAGCCCCTTTCACGTGGAAGAAGCATGTCGAAGAAGCATGGCAGTGGGGGAATAGTAGGAGGAGTGCCTAGTATGATGAAGCAACGCTGAGGGATATAATGCACAAACTCGATTGCCCCAATCAAGGTCAAGAAATACTTATGATCATATGGGACTCGAAATAGTGAAAGCGGATTGAAAAGATCAATTTGCGGCTTTACCGCACATATAGAGATACGACGGATGTACTCTCTTAGTGGAAGGTCAACATCAAATGCAGGCAAGATAATGTGTTCATCTAGCAACCTCAAGACAAGGAAAAGTGACCCAAAAAATGACACGCCACCACAAACGCTTGACAACCCTCGAATAGTGAAAAGCCAATAGGACTAGCTAAAGCTCTTTCATGAATTCCGAATGCTCATGCACATAATTTTGGCATGATACATGCTGAAAGTTAGATTCCCATTTGGAAAAAGCACTAACCCACCTACGACCATGTTGGTAGGGTGACCGTGCTCTATGACCATGCCAATGGAACCCTGCACGACTCACCTATGGTGCATGGAAGCACACGAGGAGTCCCGATACGGTCACGGCGAAGATGGTGAATCCAGAGAAGAAGACTAGACTCGAAAACACTAAGGAAAGATAATAAAGGATAAGGAAAGGAGTTGCCACCTAGTCTTTTAATGGAAAGACAAGGAAAACCAAATAAGAAGGAGAACCTAGAGGAAAACAAGGTGAAGGAAACATGTATGCTCCGTGCCTAATGGATGTAATGCACAAATCAATGCGAACCAGAGAAAGGATAAGGATTCTTGTTACACATGGGGAAGGGGTTAAGCACCCCCATGCGCCCGAAGAAATCGGTCTATCTAGGTTTCCTACTTGCTAAAAGGTCTATTGTGTGTATACTTGCCTATTTTGAATGCACATGCTTAAAATGACTATGAAAACATGCCAAATCGAAGAGAAGAAATGAATAAAAGGAAAAAGATAATCCGAGGGACAAATGTAGGCATTGAGAATGCCACTTTACTATATGCCCGTGGGTGATGAGGAAAATTGTGAAAATCGCGAAACTCTCGAAATGCTTCACGTAAATCAATGGAAACTCGAAGAAATCTGAGAAAATCAAATTGGGGAAAATAATCCTCTTTTGGAAAATGTAAATTCTAGGGGCTTTTGTGCAAAAATCCCAAATTCTAAATAAAAACTGAAATTCTGAAGCTAAATCATCAAAAATACAAATAAAAACACATTTTATGTAATTTTGAATAAATCTGGGGTCAATTGTGCAAATCTGAGCATTTTTGGCCAAATGAAAGAATCCTAAGGGTTAAAATGCAATTTTGCTAGTAAAACAAGTATTTAATGCAATTTTGTTGAAATTCAGGGTAAAATATGCAAAAAAAAGAGTCCATGTTTGAAAATAGAAAGTTCCAGGGACTAACATGCAAATTTATCCAAGAAAACATGCATTCAATGTGAAATCAGTAAAATTCAGGTGCTAAAATGCTATTCAGGTCAAATTTGAGCAAATACTTAAATTCTAAGGGTTTAACTTGCATTTTTGACATAGAAATATGCATTCAGAACTATTTCAACAAAGCTCAGGGTTTTTTATGCAAAAGTGCTGGATTTAATTGCATGAAAAGTTACTCTGGAGGTTTTTATCTAACTTTTAAGCCTGGAAAACATTTTTAAAAGCTTACAGGGGTTCTTATGCAATATGTCAAGACAAACATTATTTAAATGATTTGAAAATATATGCAGGGATCTAAAAGTAAGGAAAAGGACCTATTTGTAAGAAAATAAGGAACTAACTGTAAGAAAACAAAAGCATCAGAAGTTTATTCGAAGAAAACTTATTTTTTTAAAAGAAAAGGAATCGACGGCCACTGGCGACGGAACTCCGCCGTTGACGACTGCCAGGGATGCTCTTCTGAAGCATCCCAAAGCCTGATTGAAGATCAGACTTAGCGAGGAGCAAGATGAGGAGGAGAGGGAAAGATCCAACAGTTTGGATCGAAGGCTCGACAGTCGGAAGAGGCTGCCTGTCTCCCTCACCGTCGTGGCAGCTCCGGTGACGGCGCCGGAGAAGAAGAAGGCTTCAGGGGGTTGTGGTGCGGTGCTCAGAGGTCCAGAAAACTTGGAGTCGACAAGTGGAGCATTTTCCCCCTTCTAGAAGCAAGGATGGGACACTCCTCCCATCCTTGGACCTCGCTCGCCGGAGTTGCGTCGACGCGATCCAACTTCGGCGAGCTCAACTACAAGGGCTATCCAGGACACGAGGTTTAGTCTCGATGACTCTGGAGTGCTGAAGATGCATCGTGGAACGTTTCTAGAGGCTTGGAGTGGCACGACGATGCAGGAGGAGCACGATCCATTGCTGTTATCAATCATCTTCCCTAGCGACGGCGAGACGTCGCGATTCTGACGAGCTTCCACTAGGGAGCTTCCACAACAACTGAAGTGGGGCTTCGACGGGTGGAGAAGCAATGGGAGGTCTGTGGGAGGAAGATCAAGAACTGTGGGGCACGAATCAAGCTCTGAAATTGTGCCCGCACCTAGGCCGCCGGAAAACGACTCCGGTGAGGCATGAAACCATGATTCTAGCCAAGGAAGACCTCTGGCTTTACTGAAATCGAAAGGAGAAGGAAGAGGGAGATCTAGGAAGCTAAAATGTAGAGAAATTGAGGCTTGTGGAGGGCGTACCTGGACTGGCAGTGTGCTTGGCCGTCGGAGCTTGTCGAAGGCTGCCGGAGCTCGTCGAAGATGGCTGGAAACTCTGATTTCTCTCCTCCACGAGCTTCCTCTTTGCTCCTGGATCACTCTGGTTGCTCTAGTTGGGAGGAAAAAGCTTGGGGAGCTCTCCTCTCAAATTTTTCAACTACTCCTCTCTCTTTTTCTTTGCAAATGGGGGATATTTATAGGCTTCCAAATGGCTTGGTTGGTTGTTATGGTTAGAGTGGGAGGTGGTTAAGGTGGTTAGAGTGAAGTGGGAAGTGGTTAAGGTGGTTGGAGTGAAGTGGAAAGTGATTAATGTGGTTAGAGTGAAGTGGGAAGTGGTTAAGGTTGTTGAAGTGAAGTGGGAAGTGGTTATGGTTGTTGGAGTGAAGTGAGAAGTGGTTAAGGTTGTTGGAGTGACATTAGGGTTTGGGGTTTGACTTATGGTTTATGATTTGACTTAGGGTTTGACATAGGTTTTAGGGTTTGGATTAGGGTTTTGAATTTGGTTTAGGTCTTAACCTAGGGTTTAGGCTACTGTTCCGTTCCGGGGGCGACTGTTCCGGGGGTTGGGGGCGATTTCCCTCCGACCATCTTGACCAGGCTTTTTCTCCCATAGCGTTCTCCCTCCTTCGTTGATCGTTTTGCGCTCCCCTTGCTGTGAGTGCCTTCGGTTTTTCTGAGCCTGGGGCTGGATTAGCTCTCTGGAGCTCGATCTAGCTCCAGGTCAGGGCTTAAGGATGTCTATTCCTTTAGCAACTGATTGCCAGAAGGGCAGCCCCTCGCCTCCTGAGGACCCCCTGGCTTCACCTTTGATCTTTAATAATCCCAGAGCAGCCTCTAAGAAACGCCGCTCTCCATCCTTCACCGCTGCTACTCGCGAGACGCATAGAGCCCCCTCCTTTCCTGGGGTGCCGGTCAGGAAGCCGATTCTCTTGGTTGGAGAACAGGTTATCCAATTCTCTATCGAGGAGGTGAACCAGATGGCTACCCCTTTCTCCTGGACCTTGATTGGCAAGTTCACTAATGGCCGACCTTCTCTTATGGAGGTTCTCACAGCTATGAAGAATGTCATGTCCTTCCAAGATGATATCTTCCCTGTGGCGCTTGATCAGCAGCACCTTCTGATCCGCTTCTCCAACAGGGAGGATTTTGTGAAAGCCTACATTAAAGATGCTTGGTTCATCAGGGGGAAACGTATGCGTGTTTTCAGATGGTCTCCCAACTTTTCGATTGGCTCAGAGTCTTCGTGCACTCCAGTTTGGGTTAGTTGCTGCACTGAGAGCTCACTTGCATGACCCAAGTGTGATTCAATCCATTGCAAGTTCGCTTGGGAAGTTCCTTTGTATGCACAAGGATGTGACCAACTTCACTAGGCCAGGCTATGCCTCTGTCTGCATTGAAATGGATCTTGCTAAGCCTGTGAAGAAATTCATTACCATTGATAATGGTGGATAGTTAATTAAGCAGGAGGTTGATTATGGTAGGTCCCTGCCTCCTTTCTGTCATTTTTGCTCTATGATTGGGCACTCTCCTTTGACCTGTAGAGGCTAGAGCTTGGTTAAGAACTCGTCTCAACCTCTGAATGATGAATCCCATTCTCATAACGAACTGGGGGAGGGCCAAAGTACCACTACTGTCGGCAAATCCAAAAGTGCCAGGATCGCGCCAACAGGAAATTTAAATTGGGGGGAGTCAAGATAGCTAAGCCTCAGAGAGTGGGGTTACCAGGGATCAAAATCAAGGATACTACTAGGGCACTACCTACTGATTTTGGGTTGAAGGAGTCTAATATCCTCCCTCCTGTGGAAAATAGGGCAAGGCAGTGGCAATGGATGACACATCTCCTAGTAATGGGACTGGCGGGTGGTCTACGGTCTCTAAGAAGATGCTGGCGAACGTGGGATCCTCTCATAAGTCTAAGGAGGCTAACTGCATCCCTCCTGATTCTGGCATAGTGTCAGCTGTTCCTGCTCCAGATCCCGTGGTGGAGGCTAAGTCTGTCAAGTCTGTTAAGAATCCTGCTGGTCCTACAGTCCCTACTGAGAAGGTAGCAAAGGAGAGGATACCTAAAAGGGTGAACTTTGACCTGAATGAAGCTGACTTACTTCTGAAAGCCAGGACTAATGCGGGCAAGGAACTTAGAATGGAGGAGCCTATTATGTCTGTTAGGCCTCTGGTGCAGCTTGAAGATGACCTTCCCTGGGACCTACAGAACAAGAGGCTTGACAAGCTCCTGAATAAGCAATCCACTGTCCCCCACAAGCAATCCACCGTCCTCCACAAGTCGGAACCTTCTACTAGGGATCTTTCCCCTATCCAAATTTTCTCCAAGACTGGTGGGTCGTGCCCCATAGCTCATGTTAATTCTAATAGTGCTCCTCAATACTTGTGGTCTAAGGAGAAGAAGGTGATAACCTTTCATAATCACTACTCATCTGGAGGGGAAGACCTGTGCTCTAAGACGATTCCGGTGCTGGGAGCCAAGGAAGATCTGGTGGCTATTGTTAATGATGGTGTGGTTACGGATCTCAATCATGTTATTGAAGTGTACTCCCCTTCTTCCAATCCTGTTGTTGGATTGGATAATTTAGAGGACCAGTTTTGCACGACCAGCAATGAAAAGAGTCTCCCTCTGGCATAAGTTTTACAGCCCATCTCTTCTGATCATGATCATCTGTTTGGCTTGCGTAGGAGTATTAAAGATGATATTAAGATGTTGCGGGATGCCAAGTACTCCATGGCTGAAATCAAGGAGGCCTGTCTTGCTTTTATTGCTGTTGCTACCCGCATGGAGCTGGACTTCAGGGAGCTATTGGTGGAGGAGCATCAGCCTATCCGACATTGCTCTGACCCAGCATTCATTGAAATTAATAAAACTGGGGTCCTTCCTGCAGATTCCTTGGAGAACCCTGAGCCTCTCTTGGAGGAATTTGATTGGTCCAGGGATCCTTCTTGGATTCCTGGGAGTGACGATCATTCTGAGGAAGCTCTGGATGATGTGGTGGTCCTTGCTTCGGATTCCAGTTCCAGGATTCCTGAATTTGTTTTGGATGATGGGAGTAAACGTTTGGATTGCAGGTCTAGCTCTTCCAAGTCCAGGATTCGTAGATACAACTTGAGGAGTAAGACTAGGACTCTGGCTAAGTTCTTCAGTCAATCTCACCAATCAAATAATGAGAGTTATGTTTAATACAATCATATGGAATTGTAGGGGGATTGGTAACTCTTCTACTCTATCCCATCTTAATGGCTTAATCTGGAAACACAAGGTGCATTTGGTTGCTTTACTGGAACCTATGGTAGGGGAAGAGAAGGCACCTAATGTCTGTAGGCAGATTCGGATGGACAACTTCTGGGTTAACTGTCCCTCTAGATCAAAGATCTGGGTGTTCTGGATGAACCCCCTCTCCCTTTCAATCATTGAGGAGTCTGACCAAGCCTCTACTTTTTCCATTCACTGCACCTCTGTTCCCTGTAAACAGTTTACTTGTGTATATGCTTCGTGTGATAGGTACAAAAGGAGGGACCTGTGGGTCGACTTACTGAATTTAGGGGCTGCCACTTCTACTCCTTGGTTCCTTGGTGGTGATTAGAACTGTGCTATTTCTTCCACTGAGCTCATTGGTGGGAGAGAGTTTGATTTTCCCAGCTCAGATGACTTTTGTGACTTCATTCAATTCACGGGCCTTGGAGAACCTCTTCACTCTGGCAACCAATTCTCCTGGTGCAATAATCAGCAAGGCTCTAGTAGGATCTACAAAAGGTTGGATAGGGTGCTTGGGAATGCTGAATGGTTGGATTCAGTGTCCCCCTCTGTCGTTTACCTGGATAGAGTTTACTCTGACCATGCGCCCATGCTTATTTCTTCTCAGTCCTCTTGGTCTGGCGGGCCTTGCCCATTCAAATTCCAGTCAATGTGGGTTGATCACCCAGAATTTACTGCTTTTGTGAGGGCCAAATGGAACCATGTCGCTGCTGCTTCTCCCTTACTGAACCTGAGCTTGAAACTTAGGGGGCTTAAACAGGCCTTGAAATGGTGGAACAAGCATGTTTTTGGGAACGTCTCGCAGAAGAATGATCATCTGCTTTCCCAAATGTCCTCTTTAGAAGAATATCTTCAGGAGCATTGGGATGATAGCGTCTGGGAGAAGTTCAGATCCACTAGACTTGAGTTCATGGATAATGAAAGGCAATTGGAAATTTTTCTTAAGCAGAAAGCTAGAGTTAAGTGGTTATTGGCTGGTGACAAGAATAGCAAATACTTCCATTCCATCCTTCAAGATAGACGTAGAAACAACTCCTTTTCCTACCTTCTGGAGACTTGCCTCAATGATAGACACAAGTTGCTGGAGAAGGGACGGGCTTTTTTCATGGATCTTCTTCAAGAGGAAGGATGCTCTTTGGATTCTTCTCTTCTTGATGTCATCCCTCATGCAGTGAAGCCTGTTGATAATGTGCTTCTTAATTCCCCTCCTTCCAGTGTGGAGATCAAGAAGACCATCTTCTCTATGGAGCCTCACTGTTCTCCTGGCCATGATGGTTTTTCTGTGGCTTTCTTCACCTCTTGCTGGGATATTGTTGGGCAGGATTTGGTTGATGCGGTTCAGGACTTCTTCAATGGTAGTCCCCCTCCTAGATGTTGGAAAGAAACATTCTTAACTCTTGTGCCTAAGAAGGATAAGGTTTTGGACTTCTGTGACTTTAGACCGATTAGTCTATGCAATGTTTGCTACAAAGTGCTGTCAAAGATCCTGGCTGACCGACTTAACCCTTTTCTGCCTAGACTCATTTCTCCTGAGCAAGGGGCCTTTGTTCATGGCAGATTGATTCATGAGAATATTGCCTTAACGCAGGAACTTATCCAACACATTGACAATGGTTCTGAGGGTGGCAATGTGGTGCTAAACATTGATATGGAGAAAGCATTTGACAGACTTAACTGGGACTTCCTTTTTGGGGTTCTCAGCAAATTTGGTTTTGATGCTAAGACTCTCTGTCTTCTCAAGCAATGTGTGGTGTCTAATTGCTTTTCTATCATTATTGATGGCGCTTTTACTGAGTTTTTTACGGGGTCAAGGGGTTTGAGGCAGGGTGACCCCATCTCCCCTGCGCTCTTCATCCTGGCAGAGGAGGTGTTGAGTAGAGGATTATCCAAGCTGCGTGAGAATGGGGCTCTTCTTCCTTTTTTTGCTCACAAGAATTATCCTGTGATCACACATTCTCTGTTTGCATATGATACCATGATTTTTCTGAATGGGAGACGACATTCTGTGCAGGCCACGATGGATTTCTTGCTACAGTACCAATCTGCCTCTGGTCAGAAAATCAATCCCGCCAAAAGCTTCTTTCTAACCTTTAAGCATCTTGAGGAATTCAGGGTAAAGATGATCCAAAAACTAACTGCCTTTCCTCGTGGCTCCCTTCCCTTTACCTATCTTGGATGTCCTATTTTCAAAGGCATGAGGAAACAGGTTTATTTTTAAGACCTGGTGAATAAAATCTTGCAGAGAGTTAAGGGGTGGAATGCCAAATTCCTTTCCCCGGGTGGTAAGATTATCCTGATTAAACATGTCCTGTCCAGTATTCCTATACATATGCTCTCCATCTTTGACATCCCTGGTGTTGTCCTCGATAGGTTGAATAGGATTTTTGCTAACTTCCTATGGGGTGATCAGGAGGGGACTCATAAACGTCATTGGGTGTCGTGGAATACTGTGTGCTCTACATTTGAAGAGGGTGGTTTGGGGGTGAGAAACCTGAGGGATGTCATGGTTGCTCTGCGAATGAAGCTGGCTTGGAGGGTGAAAGCTGGGCATTCTCCCTGGGCAGATTTCATGAGGGGAAGACATGGTGAGATGGCTGAGGATCTCCCTCTTGTCAAAGGCCCTGCTAGGTGGAAGAGGCTTCAGGAAGCCTGGATTGCTATGAGGGACCACATTCAATGGTCTATTGGTCAGGGTCGCGTGAGCTTCTGGTTTGACAATTGGTCGAACCTTGGTGTCCTCTCTGAGATCACGGATACCTATATCCAGAATCCTGATCTCACGGTTAGGGAGGCCTTTCAGAATTCTTTTGCTCTGTTCAACCTCAGGCTACCTTATGATATTCTTCAGGGAATTCTGAATCTTCAGCTGGAGATCACTGAGGAGGCTGATTCTTTGGTCTGGGATCTCAATGTGGATGGTTCATTCTCGGTTAAGTCTGCATGGGACTTGTGTCGAGTCAAGCGTGCTCCTATGTGGTGGGGCTTTGGGATCTGGGATGCGTTTCTTCCCACCAAAATCTCCTTTTTTCTCTGGAGGCTTTTCTGGGGTAGACTACCTACGGATGATAAGATTCAGGGGATGGGTTTCGCCTTGCCCTCTAAATGTGTCTGTTGCAAGACTAATCCCCACTCTGAAAACTCTAGCCACATCTTCTTTGCTGGTGAGTGGGCTTCCATTTGTTGGAACTGGTATGCTTGTTGTTTCCACTTGGACAAAGGTTCGGAACTGTCCTTCTTCCATTGGTTACACAACCTTTTCATCAAGCGAAGCAAGGAGTCCTTCCTTCAACGTTTCCAACGCTTAATGGCTACTGCTGTGCTTTGGGAGTTATGGAAGGCCAGATGCTCTACCAGGTACGGGGGCAAAACCTTTTCTCTCTACCAGATTCTACTGTTTATCAGACGTTGGACGATGGATTTTGCTGTTTTGCTGAAGAACCTGAAGTGCCTCAATGAGGAGGAAGTTTCCATTCTTCAAATGAGTTTCAATATTTCTGGGATTCCCTCTGCAAAGTACTCCCACATTTCCGTCTCCTGGACCAAACCGCCCTTGGTGCTTTCAAGCTTAACGTTGATGGGGCTGCGTGTGGCAACCCTGGTCCTTAGGGGGGGGTGGTGTCATCAGGGATCATCGGCGTCACTTCATTACTGTCGTGTCTAATTTTTATGGCAATTGTACTAACATGGTGGTTGAGTTCAAAGCTCTGAAGGACGGCCTTGCTCTCTGCTTGTAGTTGGGTCTCCAACTGTCGGACCTGGTGATTGAATCTGACTCTGAGATTCTGGTGAACATGTTGCGGGGTGGTCGCTGCTTTGACTGGAGGCTCCAGAATGAGTGGAAGGGTGTCACGTCTCTGGTGAAGCAATCCATTTCCATATCTCATATCTACACGGAGGCGAACTCGGTTGCTGATCGTTTGGCTACTCTTGGTGTTAACTCCCAGCAGTTCCTTACTTTGTCTTCTTTAGGCGAGCTGTCCAATTTTGTTAAAGTGACTTTGTGTTTGGAAAAGGCTGGGCTGCCTTATATCCGTTCCAGGCGCAAATAGTACTCCCCTCTTGTATTCCGGTGCCTTTTGAGTTATCTAATTTTGGGTCTCCTGGGGCTCGATAATTTCCAGGTTTTTAAAAAAAAAAACCTAGGGTTTAGGGTTTGGATTAGGGTTCAACCTAGGCTTTAGGGTTTGGATTAGGGTTTTGAATTTGGTTTAGGTCTTAACCTAGGGTTTAGAGTTTTGTTTGGGTTTTTCCATTTGCAAGCATATAAGGGTGTCTACACGCTCTGATGTGATAAGGATCGCATGGGGACCGGTAGATCCATGGCGAATCCAGTGAGTCAAAGAACAAGAAAACGACTCGAAAACACTAATAAGAAGCAAAGTAAAGCAAATATAAGACATGGAGTCCCCACCTAGTCTATTCAAAATGAGAAAACGAGGAAAACCGTATCAAGAATCAAAACTCAAAATGAAATGCAAGATAAAAGTGACTCATGCCAAATGGACACAACACATGGGTCATTGCGAACCTAAGAAAGAGTAAAAACTCTTGTTATGTGCGGGGAAGGTGTTAGGCACCCCCACATGCTCGACAAGTTGGTCTTTCTCAGACTTATCGCTCACATGCATGGTTGTGTAGGCACTTGAATGCCAATTGATGTGTGGCTATATGGATGATGCATGAGAATTAAAACGAAGTGATTGAAAAGATAACATTATGTCAAAACAAAGTGTAATTAGACGGGAAGGCACAAAATGATGTAAGAGATGAAAGTGTGGTGGGGGCAGAGGCTAAGTTGTGCTAGGCTCGATCCTTGGGTGAAAAGTGCATGTGATGCGCCACATACATGCGCACCTTGAACGTGCCTCCTGGGCATGCCCCAAGAACCTACTACCATGGCCAATCCCAGACACACCCCAAGGTTATAATATGACTACTAGAGGGAGGTGGACAATAGGGGTGAAAAATGGCACAGGTGGTCTAAAAGGGCGAAGCAAAAATACTTACGGAGAGCCTTAAAGTGAAAACACAAAGCATGGACAAATGAAGAAACCAAAGAAGAAAATATACAAAGAGTTAAACATGTAGGAAAGATTTAAATAATGGGGCTTGTGGTCGAGACGTAGTCAGGTCTAGCCTCACATGGGCCCTAATGAATACGCACATGTAGGATGTGTTATTGTGGCATGCAGCTGGAATAGAGGTCAAACCTTCCTCCTTCATCACCTCTCCTCAAGCGATGCATGCATTACCAAAGCAAAATGGGCATTCAAAGGATCTAGGAGGAGGGCGTGGAATGACAGATATGTGGAGAAAAAAACTAGTGCAAAACAATAGTCTTCCCCTTATCTCCGTCACCGGAGTCAACGTCGACCATGCTCCCATAGGCCTCCACAAGGAATCCCTGGCCTGGGGCTCGACTCAGCCACGACAAGAAGTGAAAGGAGAAGGAAGGGGCACCATCAGGACACCTAAGCTGTGCGCTTAGTGGATGGGACAACCTCACGCCGGCATTTGACATCTGTCGATCAAGGGAGGAATGGGATGCAACAATACGAAAGAGGAAAACAACAAGAAAGCTAAAAGGAAATCCAAACTAACACCCCTAAACTATCCTCTACTTGAATGGGTTGAGGACGATACCTATGGAAAGTGGGATGCTTCCTTCACGTTAGCGGCTAGATCTCTGGCAGGAGAGGTTGGACGGCCAACTAGCAGTTGGGGACAAGTCGAGGGTGGCTTAGGAGTGATTCGTGAGTGGCTGGGGAGCTTCCTCGATGTAACGAAAGGCAAGTTGCTAGTGGTTTAGTGAGTTGGGTTCTCGGGCTCACTTTCTCCGACAACACTTCTCTCATGCACACAGTCTGGATTCTTTGGCTTTCTTGCTCATGAATGAAGGGGTTCCTCCTCACGAGAAAAGCCTTGAGGTTTTGGTGGTCGTACCTGGCATGGTAGGTGGGCTAGTGGCATGGAGAAGAGGACATGTCAGGGAGTGGCTCGCCGACGCCATTGCAGGCCTTACATGACAGCAAGAGCAACCCAGGGCATGGTGGTTGGTGACAGGGTGTGGGAAGGCTAGGGGAGTGTCAAACACGCTAGGGGACATGTCGATGTTTCGTGTGTAGTGTCGCTCGTACTAGGCAAGAGGTCGTACAATGAAAGCAACTGGTTAGGCGACGCCTGCTTGGCTACCCTAGCCCTGACGCGCACTTGGGCCGCACTATCGGGCCGAAGCACACATGCTAGGCTTATGGAGTTGGGTTTGATGGGTGCTGTTTGTTTTAGGGTAATTGATGGCATTGGGTTTGTTTAGGTTTAAGGGATTGGTCTGGGGAGATGGGGTTGGACCAGGTCTGCCGTCTAGTCGCATTCTCTGTCGGGTGCACCTACCAACATTAGCTAGAAACCAGGGTGTCTACAAATGCCCCTCCCTAAGCGAGGTCGAGGGAATCGAGATTGCTGCTCAGAGTTGAGAGAAGACACCCCGTCCCAGTCAATGGGAAAGAAATATTGATATTAGCAATGGGCCTTTTATCATGCAGATACATTGGAGGTCGTGGCTTATGTGTTGAGGTGCAGATGCTAATGCAACATCAGAACTAGGCAGGTGCGCTCATGGTTCTGAGTGATGCTGATTCGCGGATGCAGATGTTGCTAATGCTAGAATGCTGTTGTGTTGTTAATGGATGATAATGAAAGATAATTATTACCGTTGCATGAGATGCTGATGACATGAAGCAAGTTTAACTACGATGACTACGCTGCAGTAGGTGCAAGTTGGTGCATGTGGACGTGAATGAATGTCATGATGCTTGTTGAGTTAACAGACTCATTGCCGAATAATTCAGTTATCGGCCTGAGAGGAGAAGTGGCATGGCAAGACTGACGGGCTTGCCGATCGGAAGGTGACTAGTGACGGAAGTCATCCGGGTAGTTTGGGGTACCGACCAGAAGAAAGAGGGGCAACCTAGATTTTGCTCATTAGGAGGAAGAGATATGACAAGATATCAGACTTGTCGGGCCGACATAAGAATGAAGGAAATAGGATAGAACCTAGCCACTATCAATGTTCAGACAGATTGGCTAGGAGATAACAAGATAGAACCAAGTCGCTGTCTGTGTATAGATAGATCGACTAGGAGCTGACAGGATAAAACCTAGTCGCTATCGACGTTCAGACAGATCGGCTAGGAACTAACAAGATAAAATTTAGTTGCTCTCGGTGTACAGACAAATTGGCTAGGAGCTAAGAGGATAGAACCTTGTCGTTGTTAGTGTTCAGACAGATCGGCTAAGAGCTGACAAGATAGAACCTAATCGTTGTCGGCGTATAGACAAATTGACTAGGAGTTGACAGGATAAAACCTAGTCACTGTCGGTGTTCAGACAGATTGACTAGGAGTTGACAGGATAGAACCTAGTTGTTGTCTGTGTTCAGACAGATCAGCTAGGAGCTGACAAGTTAGAACCTAGTTGCTATCAATGTACAGACAGATCGATTAGGAGCTAACAGGATAGAACCTAGTCACTGTCAATGTTCAGAAAAATCAGTTAGGAGCTGACATGATAGATCCTAGTCACTGTCAGTGCTTAGATAGATCGACTATGAGTGGATAGAAAGGGGGGAGATGACAAGATATCGGACTTGTCGGGTGGACAAAGAAAGGGAAGGGCTGACAAGTTATCTGACGTGTCGCGCCAGCAACATAAGAAAAGGTTCTAACAAGATATCGGACTTGTCGAGCTGACAAAGAAAGGGGAGAGCTGACAAGTTATCAAACTTGTTAGGCCGACAAAATAAGAAAAGATTATGACAAGATATTGAACTTGTCGGGCTGACAAAGAAAGGGAAGAGCTGCTAAGTTATCAGACTTGTTGGGCTAACAAAACAAGAAATGATTCTGACAAGATATTGGACTTGTTGGGCCGACAAAGAAAGGGGAGAGTTGACAAGTTAACAGACTTGTCGAGCTAGCAAAACAAGAAAACGTTCTGACAAGATATCAAACTTGTCGAGCCGACAAAGAAAAGGAAAGTTTCTAGCAGATGGGAGTGCTCACTGAGTCTTTGGTATAGTCAGGGTAAATCTGTAATTTCACTTGATTGTACTGAATTCTACTCGTGGCTGCTCTCACTCTAAAGGATTACCATCAAAAGCTACCATAAGGTGAGTGGGAGCCCTCGGTAGGGAAATGGGGCTCAAGATGCTCTTACACAATGATAGGGGCATACTTGTAATTTCTCTAGTCAAGGCTGAATCTACCATAGGTTGGCCACATGGGTCTCTGATGATCCCTAGCTCGGCTGAATCTACCACAGGTTGAAGGAGTGCTCGATGGGCCATGATTAGTAATCCACGTGTCATCCACCTTAGGGTGGTCAGTAGGGGCGTTATGGTAATTTCACCTCGAGCATAGGGTTTTGAATGTCCTTGAGCATAAGCTAAATCCTAGTGTAAGGGGCATCCTTGATCCCTTGTGAGGAGGTCAAGTCGAGCCAACAATCTATCTTGGTGGTGTTGGAGGACCTTGCAATTTAGATAATCGTGGTGGACTTTTGTGCAAAATTTCCAGTTCTAAGGTACTAGGGGATTTTTCGAGGGTATGAAGTTCACATGAGTTGCCTGATGCTGATCTGAGCTCTTCAGATTTATTTCGGGGGATAGGGTTTGACAAAAGAATACTTTCTAGTGTTCGAAAGAAACCAGGGATCTCTCTACAATTTCTAGAAATTATTGCAAAAATCTGTAAAATTGATCACTAGGGCCGATTTTGGAGACGATTTCTATCACGGAAGCTCTACTTGAAGTCCTGGAGGCTGCGTGGACATTCTCAGCCTTCCTTGACTTTCCAAGAGATGATTCTGCCCTTTTGCTGGGTAAATTGCGCTTTGGTCTAAAATTTTGCAAAAATTGCTGGAGTAAAATTTCCAAAATATGTGGGGCCCACTGACAATTACTCTAATATGCATGGTAGTTGGTCTCCCTATCAATCATATTGCAAAACTCCTGCATGGCTTGCTTCATGAAAAAAGACATATTTGCATTTAAAGTCAAGGAGCATCTCAACGAGCCTCTCTCTTTCTCTCCCCCGTGCCCACTTTTCTTCCCCCTCTTCTCCTTCGCAGTGGATGACAACTAGGGCTGAGGGGCTCAAGTGACTGTTGGTTGGTTGGAGGCACTCTTGGGTAGAGTGACATGGGCGTGACGTCGGCAGAGCGGTGTGGCATCAGTGCATAGCAACGCCGTGTCGTTGTAGGGGGCAAACACAGGCTCTAGCATAGAGGTTTCAATGTGGCACCGACGTGAGAAGCAAAACCATGGTATGCCTCCTCCCTATCATGCTTTCTTCTTCCTCTCCCCTCCTTCCTTCGGGCACAATGGGCCCCTCTCCCCCCTCAGCCATCATCACAGGCTGCTCGACGACGTCGACGGCCAGGGCCATCAGAGGAGTGGTCTAGGTGTTTCCATGGAAAGGGCAAGGCCATGGTTGAGCATCAGGTGGTAGGCTGCATACTGGCCTCGTGCAGCGACTGGCCATCGTCAACGGTCATGTTGTGTCCTTGATTCCCTTGAACAGAGTTGACCAATGACATAAAACACCATATATTAGCTCCAAAACTGCCTTTGTTCCCTTGTCCTGAAGATTTCACAAAATGTTATGGCTTTGGTTGAATAGTTCTGTAAGAAAAGCCATTATTTTGTTTGAACGAACATTGCAAAATGCCACAAAATCTTGATCACATAATATTAAGGAAAGGCCACCGCACTGTAGTGGTTCATGCTTGGATTGCCTTTGAATTTTTTCCTTGCACTAATGTTTGTGTTTGTTTGCATCACACCTCTTGAATTAATGTCTCGACTTTACTTGAGTCCTGCCTTTACTCTTGCTAAGACGGATTCAATGGTTCTTTGCTTGCATAATGTCATAGAGTGCCCCAAGTATGTTTGGAAAATTCCATCCTGCAACTCCCAACATACTGCTAAATAATGAAGCATTGATTTTGGGTTTGTATAAGCTCATTGGAAATGTTATAGAATGCCATTGATTTTTGCTTAAATGATGTTGCACAATGACCACTGGTTTTTGTTCAAATAAGCCCCTGATCTCGTGTTTAAGTGCCACGTCCTTATTCTGAACAAAACTCTGACTACCTCGACTATTTGTGCTCTTTGTTTGTTTTGCTTTGCATTTTGACACGTGAATGTTTTTGTGCTTTTGTTATGTCAACATTTCAAATATTGATCTCTCTATTGATCTTCTTTTTTGATTCCAACTGGCCATTGTGATGCAGTCTGATTCTGAGTCTGAGTTTGAGGTGACCCAGGAGAGTAGGATCGCCTCTAGCTCATGGGTACAAGGCTGTGGAGCTGGTTCGCGATCTGGGGCTACTTCCAGTTCCTGGGTGTCATAGGATGTAGTGCCCAACATACCTAAGGATGTAAGAAATCATCACCTCTCTTGCTCTGTTATTATTATTTTTTCCCTAGCATATGTTAGTCTGGCTAACTCAATTGAATGGCTAGCAGGAATCCGACAACTTTAGTGGTCGGTTGCTGGACGAGAACCATATCTATAATCAAGATGATTTTGAGGTGACTTTTCCTTTCCTTGCACGAACTTTCATTGATTACCTATATGATTTCTGACTCTATTGCTTCTCCACTTTCTAGGTTGGTGATACAGGGCAGGTCATGTAGTGTCTGTGGACACCAATGCTGGAGCACTTTGTGCACCTCCTCGGGTTTTTGAAGGAATTTCTCCTCCACTGCATGCCTTTCGAGAGCTTGCTACGATTCCAGGCCATCCATGGCCATTACGAGTTCTTCCGAGCACTCACAGAGTGGTGGAGCCATGAGCCCCACACGTTTCACTTCCCCTTCAGTGAGATGACCGTCCTGTCGGAGCACTGGGTGTTACTGACGGGCATCTATTTTGGGAAGAAGCCTATTGTTAGGAAGTTCACCATGGGATTCGCCAAGGTTTCTCAACTCCTGGGTCGTGAGCCACCTCCGAAGACTCGATCGGCGCATTACTTCCGTTACAGTTGGCTATGGGAGTGGGACCTATTTTGGCTGGATCCTGCACTGGGCTCGAGGGAAACCGAGTTCGTCCTCTGCCACTTCTTGCTGGAGCTCATGGGACTTATCTTCTGTGACACCTCCTGTTACTGCGTATCGGTGAATTGGCTGATCTACTTTGTTGACTTGGAAAACCTGGACTGGTATGAATGGAGTGGTTCTAGTTATACATATACGCTCTACAGACTAGATAGTGTGGTGAAGAGCAACCAATGGTCCCACGTTGGGTTGTATCCACTAGGGACGGTATGCTTCTGCACCACCTCCTTCTACATACATCATGAGGCTATATGCTCTAACTCTTGACTTGCTTGGTTGTAGTATTGGTGGATGGAGCATTGTATGCGAGGCCACTACTTGTTCTACCTCCACCCCAGGTTGCTTCCACTTCCTCAACAGTGGTATGAGCCGGACCACCGCACAATGGCAAGGGTGTACGGTTACAAGGCCTACCACTATTTGCTAGATTTGCTGGCAATCCACGATGTAAGTTTGCAAACACTTGCCACTATCTTTGCTTCTTTTGTTTCTTTTGTCATGTAGGACTGACTTGTGTTCCATTCTGTCTTTGGTGGGTCAAGCTGTGGCCCTTTGAGTGGTATGCCAAGCTAGACGGGGAGCCTCTGAACTCCACCCACACTTACCGCCAGAAGCAGATGAAGGCTTTCTGCTTCAAGAAGTTTGCTTTCTACCTCCTGGGCTCGGTTCGCCATCGATTTACACCTGAGTTCGGCATTCCCCCTTCCACCCCCTACTGAGATGGAGCCTCGGGCTACCACCCGTGTACGAGCTCGCTCCATAGCAACCAAGATCAAGGTCAATAAGAGCTGGTACACCCTCCATTCCACTGATTATGATGAGTATTTGGAGTGGTACGAGCGCATTAGCAAGTTGTAGACACCCCGATTTTGAGGCAGCTCGTTGATGGATCTAGTGGCAATGAATTTAGATCTTGCTCTCCAAGAACCAAGAATCTTCCAAGTGCATCAAACCAACCTAAAGTCCTAGGTTAGACTCCAGAAACAAATCCAACATCGTATTTAGCACATTTAACCGACGAAACAGAATGGCATACTTTTCAGTACATTTGGTAGCACACTTGTATGGCACATCTGACTAGAGCATTAAGTTAGCACACTTGACTGGAGTACCTAGCTGGCGCATCAATGTGGCGCACCTCACTAGTGCACCTAGTTGGCACACATAAATGGCGCACCAACTCGATTCTCAGGTCGCTGGCTGTTCATTTGCCTAATGAAGCTCCAGCCATTATACCCATATTCTACTATTACTTTCCACCATAATCAGCATAACGATCATTCATTTAGTCTTGGGAGGAGTCCTTTGGTTTCTTGAGTCCTTAGAACTTTCAAAACTCCCAAGATCACAGTCTTGGGAGGAGTCCTTTAGTTTCTTGAGTCCTTTGAACTTCCAAAACTCCCAAGATCACTCTCTATATAAAGCCTTGGATAGCCATTAGTGAAAAAGGTTGGAAAAAGGGAGAAAAGGCGAGCCATTGCACCTTTGCACACAAACACCCACGACCTAGCTTTTGTCCATAGCCAAGACTTCCACCTTTAAGCAAGAAAACCCTCCCTTAGTATAGGGAAAAACCCATTCAACCATACCATCCACAAAGCCCCTTCTCTTGCATCACTTGGAGGTAACTTGGGAGGAAGGAGATCCTTGTTTTCTTCAACCACTAAAGTCATCTTAAGCCACCAGTGGAAGAGAACATGAGCACAACAATCAGGTAAATATTCAACCCTTCATGTAGCTAGGTTATATACATGGGGCATAGGGTTTCTTTTCATAGATATGAGCTTACTTTGGGGAAATTCTACATAATGAATATGCTCGGTTTTATATTTGTTAGACCATGTTTATAGAACATGACTCTCTTATGGAACATGTTTTTATACAACTATGCTTATCATGCTTTATTTTTATGTTTATCTTGATGAACATGTGTTTGATAAAATGTATGCTTGCCTTTGTTGTCCTTTGTTCTACTGAATCTCATGGATATGCAATATTTAGTGGATTCATTGTATGTTTTATTGATGCTTTGGATGCAATAGGACTGATTTGATGAGTTCATGCCCCCCTTTCCATGCAACCATTTTGTTCCTCTTGTATATTTTTTTGGTTTTGGTTTTGTGCAGTAGCTATGGCTCTATGTCTTTTTTATCAATATAGGAATTTGTGGTATTGTGTGAGGCTTCTTGCCCTTGAGCACATGACCCATTTCATGGTGTCATGGGTTATCATCCCTTCCTTTATGGCTTTGTGGAAAAGAGGTGAACCTATGTGTGTTAAGGGCTTTTTGACATCTAGGATGGGTTTTTAGACAGTCTTAAGCACATTTGCAAGATTTCATATAGGCATGGTATACAAGTCAGTCACCGTCTATTCTGAAATTTCTAGGTCTCCCTTCAGTGGCACATATCATTGGCACATATAAGTGGCACACTGACCTAGCGCACCAAATAGGAGCACCATCCAGGCGCACCTGTCTAGCACACCAGGCAGGCACACCTACCTGTTTCAGTGCACAAATAGTGGCTTTTAGGTATATTATTTAGCATGGTTCTCGATTTGTTTTAACTCTAATTTTTCTTGAGCATTCTCCTGGATATACCAGGACCATACTTGTACGATTTCATAGTCATATTTGCATGATAGCTTAGGTTTTGCATGTAGTAAAGCAAGGACGCTAACCACTCGGTGTTGTGGGCCCATGACCATATCGATGTAATATCTTTGCACTAATGCTTGGTCCACGACTCGAATAGCATTTTAAAGCATTAGGACACACCCCATAGTCCTTCTACGCCTACTTAGCATAAGGCACAACATGCAAGTAGCATAGCATCGCATATCACCCTTGGGTGGACAGAAACAGGTTGTAAAGCTAACATAGTAAAATAAGTGAACAAAAAGCCATAAAAGACCGACTTGTCGGGTGCACGGGATGCCTAATACCTTCCCTGTGTGTGATAGGGATCCTTACCCAACTTTTTGGTTTGTGATGAAAATTTTTCCATTGTCACGAATCATGCATATTTGCATAGTTTTCATTATTCCAAAACGGTTTTCCTTATCTCCCGTTTTAAGTAGATTAGGTGGTGACTCCTGCATTTCGTTGTTTCTATTGCTTTTGGCATGACCTTTGCTAGCCCTCGAGCATTTGGCCTTTCGTGCCACACACGAAGCTGTTGTCGGCATGGTTACAGGAACTCGCTACTCCACTGGGGATACCAGATCCCAACTTTCGTTTTGGCTTTTTCCGTCTGCTTTGGCTTTTCTACTTGTTTGCTTGTTTCCTATCCTTTGCTTTGGTTGCCCCCCTTTTTTTGTAGCATAAGTTGTGCCTTGTTTACATTTTTATGCATGCTTTTTGTATAATGGATGTTTTTCTTTTACACATTTGCTATGTCACCAATTGTGCACATAACATGTGCATGCCTTTTGTTTGTTGATTGGTATTTGCTTTGGATGTTTTCTTCCCCTTTTGCACTTGCCATGATTAGGAGATTAGAGACATGTTTTCCACCCCTTTTGGTTACTAAAAAAAATACATAAAAAGAAAAATAAATAAATAAATAGGGCAAACTAGTGACAAATTGCAAACTTTCCCCAAAGGTTTAATAAATTTGCAAGTTAAAGAATTAAAGCATATTTTGCATTCATCATATAGGGCATGCTTCTTCTCCTCTCTCGAGTTCACCTACAATTTGCGATGAACGTTCCCTGGTTTCTCATTCTATGGCTTTGGCGTGGGATGAGATATCGTCTGTCCCCCCTGTCTGAGGTCATGTCAGTGTTAGTAAAGGGTACAGCCTACTGCTTTGGCAGAAGACGAGGCCCAGAATGTGCCACTCGTTCACCGCCTAAGCTTTGACAAGGATTTAAAATGGGATCCTTTACTTTATAACCTTGAGTCGGAGGCCTATTTACCCTTGTGTGAATCCAAAGTAGACAGCTTGTTAGGAAACCAATAGATTGTGAGAGAGTTCATATTAGAAGCATTCATGCATTTGCAATCATACCACCATAAACACTACATCATCTTTTCTAACCTGTTTTCTGTTTTTTGACAATTAGTACTGGTCAGTATGCGAGTTCCTTAGCCAAAACTCGAGGTTTCCTTTTCACTGACACCTGGTGTGACCCATTTTTTGACCACATCTCTTGAGTTATTTGTCACTTTTGACGATAGCTCATTCTAAGCTTCACCCTCTTGATCCCAGCCACAGATCGATCCAAACCCGCTCACGGTCTGCCATGGCCCAGCAAACCAATGTGTTTCACCCCTCTGTTGACCAAGAGGTCCCTGTTTCGGTCCCACCATCCTTTTTGTCAGTTCCTGTCATCTTTGCTTTCTTCACCTTTGCTCTAGCATCAAGAGGACCTCCCTATACCTTAGCGGGACCTCCACCATCTCAATATCGTGTTCTTCTGGCCACTCTACCTTTCGGCTCATCATCTTGGTCATCTACTGCCTTTGGGGCCCCAACCGTCGAGTCTATTGCCATGACCATCTCCTAGGCTCCAAGAGCTTTTATCGCTCCTTCAGGACTATATGTCTTCAGGCACCCAACCGACTGTGGCTATTTTTGTAGTAGCTTCCCCTCAATTCAGACATTGAGTTTCCAAGTTCCTAACACATCCGTTCCTTTTCTAATTCCATCTTTTGGAACTGCAACTGATGATCCTGTGACCGCGTAGCTGCAACAATTGTCGACTTTCGCCCAGTAATTGCAGGGATTAGCAATTGCACTCCAACCATTTTCAGGTTCGTCCTTTCTGACTCCTGTGTTGCCTTTGCAACCAACCCTAGGACCACAGGTTTCACCCACCACACTACCCCCACAGCCCTCGCCATCCCTTGTCTCCCCAGCGATAGGGGCTTCGACATCGCCTTTTGCAGCACCGCCTCAGCATCCACCATAGCATGCACCTCCATTATCTAGTGGCCAACCTTCTAGGCTAGCGCAGGAGCATAACTGGCCATGAGCATAGTTCCAGGGGCCTTTCCTGTCCAACAGCTCTTGCTCCCGTATTCCTCACCTCCTGTAGCACCACCCCCTGTCCTTTCTTCACCCTTATATCAGACACAAGCTTCATCTTTTGCACCTCATCCCACATCACCCTTGCATGGGTACACTAGCTATCCTACCGTGGCACCAGATCCAAAGAAACCTTCGGGGGCGACCTATACAATGTATGCGACACCCACATTAGTTGCACCATCTATGACAATAGTAGCTCCAGACGCTCTCCTTGTGAGGGTGAATGATTTGGAGAGAACACTCTGACAAGTGCAGGGCAGGGACCGCTGATCTTACCATTTCCGGGACCTCTGTTATTTCCTAGAGGTTACTCTCCCTCTGAATTTTCATATTCCAGAATTCAAGAAATATAATGGTAGAGGTTGCCAAATCTCACACCTCAAAGCCTATTATGGAGACCTTGCCCAGCTTCAGGCTAATGAGAGGTTGCTTATCCGCCTGTTCTAGAAAAGTCATACAAGGCCCGCATTGAAATGGTTCACTTCCCTCGTCATGGCCACCTTCAAGACTTGGGACGATCTCACTCAAGCGTTCCTCGAACAATATTCCTTTAACCTAGACCTAGTCCTAAAGCGGGAGGACTTAGTCATAGATAAATAGAGGTCCTAAGAAACATTTGTGGAGTATGTGGGACGATGGTGATCATTGGCTTCGCAAGTCAAGGATAGACCCTTCGATGAGGAGTCTATTGAGATTATGATTTGAGGAGTGCAGCTAGTAGTCGGGGCTCTACTCAACATATAGCTAGTTACTACCTTTTCAGCTTTGCTTCTGGCAGGTGCCCATGTTGAGAGTTCTCTATGCGACAACAATTTTCTAGCACTCTGCATTTTCCAAACAAGCCACTTCCTCACATAGTGGTGCCAGTCGCAACAACAATAACAACAACCCTAATCCACTCAAGAGGTGGGATCCCTTCAAGAATGCAGTTTCTTACATTAGATCCCCTGCTACATCGGCAAATGTCCATCCGCCCCCTCAGCGCCAAGTAGTTTATGCACCCACACCCACACCTAGAACACCTCATGCATCACACATCACCCCCACTGCCACTCCAGTATACCCTACCCCCAGTTAAGATGCACCCACCATTGGCACATCTACAACCGAAGCGACAACGTCGTGACAAGCGCCACTATACTCCTTTAGTGGAGCCATTGAGCATGGTTTTCCCAAAAGTTGCATCCTTACTTAGGCTTCCTGAAATTTGCCTTCCACCAAGTCTACTTCCTACATGGTATAATACAAACACGTTCTACAATTTCCATCGAGTCACAGGCCATTCAATGGATAATTGCCTTACACTAAGGAACGCTATCCAGGACTTGATTAGCTAGAAGGTCATTGTGATTAGCACACAGGCAGCAGGCCTAGCGCCAGCATCAGTGGCCTCACAAGCACCTCTAGCACATCCCAACATTATTAGCCAGCTTTTACCTCAACATTCAGCCATGGGAGCATCAGGCCCTTTGGGAGTCAATTCCATCTTTCCTCTTAATTCTATCTTATCCTTTATTCATCCTACCAATCTCAGTCATAATGTATCATCTCCTTTTCCCTATCAGTTGTATTGATCTTTCCTCGATGGTTCCAAGTCAATTAATATGATCTACCTTACTACCGAGCTGTAGTACACTGTGGCACTGCCTATCATACATTCACAGCCACCTACACTAGTTTGTCGTTTGGCTTGGCCACAATCCAGACCTTTCTAGTCACCAGCACCCTAGGACTACCAAGTTTCATATCCACCAACTATCCTAGTAGAGCTAGCAGCCCGTCCTCCAGTCGTCGTCACCCTCACCCATGACACTCATTGTGTTTCATATAACTATGCTGCAAAAATGTGTGTAGAAGTAACATGATCAGGTAGGGTGTACAGACCCCCCAGCACCCAAACCTAGTATTCTAATACCAAATCCTATCCAATCGGAAGCTCAACCTTCTAGACCTCCAACACCCGAGCCTAGCTTTCCAGCACCAGTTCCCATCCAATGGTGAGCTCAGCCCTCACAACCACCCGCACCAAGAGTAGCTCCACCCATCCCCACCAAAAAAGACCAACCTTCAGTAAACATAACGGCTCAACTTAAGAAAGTCAAAGCTGACATTTCTATTTGGGACTTGATCCACACCTCAGTCGAGCATAGGGAAGCCTTCTTTAGAGTCTTCCAAGCTGCCTATGTATCCTCGACCATTGAGCCAGCCACCCTCGAGAGTATGGTGGGTATGATTACGGTGCCACAAGTAATCTCCTTCTCAAGTCTAGAATTACCATCGTCAAGGACAAATCACAATTCTCCCTTGTTCATCACCGTGCAACATCGAGGCTTTCGCATCCCCCAAACTCTGGCAGACAATAGAGCAAGTTTAAATGTCTACCCCTTGCGTACTGCAAGTGCAATCGGATTCAAATCTGAAGATATAATACCAACTATGAAAGGGATGACAGCCTTTGATAACACGCATCATGATGCACTCAAGATCTTGGTCATTCCATTGATCATTGGTTCAGCCCACTTTGATGTAGAATTCTATGTCGTTGGCATTGAGCCCTCCTTTAATCTCTTGCATGGGCGTCCTTGGTTTCACAAGTATCAGGTCATTCCCTCAACTCTCCACCATATGATCAAGTTCTGCTGGGACGACAGCGTTGTTGTTGTTATGGTGGAGGATTTGGAGATGGTCGAGGCGGTCTCTGTCGTATCTCCCCAGACTATCCAGTTAGATCCCAAGCCTTCTAATATTCTATACCGTGTCAACCGATTTGCGTCGGTTAATTTCATTCCTGCCCTCGAGCACGTCAGCCATCTGGTCGTTCGTAATAATCCCTGATTGATGGTCGATAACCTATGTCGCAAGTGGGGGTACAAGAAAGGAACCCCTCTTGGGCGATACAACCAAGGAATCACTGAGCCAATCGAAGCGGAGGAGTGGAGAGAGCGTGAAGGATTGGGATATGTGCATCCGTTCCAGAAGAAGAGATTCCCATGCTCCTATAAGTCTACAAAGATGATCATTCCTTGAGATTTGACTAACTCACTAGTGTAGGCGTCTTGGATCCGAACCAGAGTCCGTTTACAATCTCAGTGACACAGTCAGCAATAGTTTGGATTTGTCTAGAAGATTCCTATCGAGAGAATGATCAGTTAAGGTCAGAGCAAGTTATTGAGCAAATCTGTGAGTAGTTGCAGAATTGTGCAGTTTTGTTAGAGTCAGAATAGTCAACAGTGCATCAGGCAGTAGCAATGCAAGACCTTGTTCAAAAGGCAAACTCATAGAGCAGTCTGACAGATGACGTAGTTGGAGACTTAGATCTCTTGTTCTAAGAACAGTTGAAAATGCTCGTAGAGGATCTAGTGGAGCACAACAAAGTCATGAAAGGAAAAGAAGTTGTTTTAGAATCACCAGTACAACCACAGGACCAAGTTTCAGTTATGGTCCTTCAAGAGTTAGAGAAAGTGTGTGCTAGACCATGGAGTTAATCTCCTGATAGCCGGTAGGCGGGTCTAGCTGGTACTGCCAAAGCCACACCTCGGGGGTGAGGAGCAAAAAAAACCCTTGAGCTAGGCTTAGGAAGTAGTACAGGCAGCAATAATCTCATCAGTCAGCAGCAGGATAGCCGCCAACATGCAACATCTTTTGTAAATATTACGGAAAATCTAAAAAAAATCAAAAAACCCCAAAAATACAAAAAAATCTTAAAAAATCAAAAAATGTAAATGGAGATGCGCCAACATCAGGAGCAAGGAGCCCCAGGTCCTTAATGGCTCAGGTAGTCGTATTGCAGAAGAGGTCGCACAATGCAACTTCAAGAATACAAAAATCACTGTGACCGTCATGAAGTACCATTAAGGGGTGGAATTAGAGGAAATCCTCTCAGTCGATATTATAGATCTAACCATTGAGCAAGAAATTTTGTCTTAGCTCATTGCTTATAGAGAGGAAGATGAGGTCACCGAGGTAGATGGTGCAGATGCCGACGACGATGATAATGTGCCGTCGCAATTTCAGCCTCATGACAATGACCCGAAGGAGCCTAACTTACATGTGGAGGAAGAGAGAGCTTGTCAACATCAGCATGGCAAAAGATGTTAATGGAACACGCATCATTGCCAAGCTATCACCTCAAGCAAGGGCGGAATTTATAGCTTTCTTAAAAGAATATGTGGATGTCTTTGCATGGAGCTACGATGACATGGTTGGCCTAGACATAGAGGTGGTGGTACACACATTATTACTAAAACCAAATTGAAAGCCGGTCAAGTAGAAACTTCATAGATGGTGACCTTAGTGGCTGTTGAAACTCAAGGAAGAAATCATGAAAAAGCATAAAGTCAATTTCCTCAAGGTCATCCTATATCCTGAGTGGCTCGCAAATGTGGTGTCAGTGTCGAAGAAAGACGGGCAGGTTTGCATGTGCATAGACTACTGAGATCTCAATAATAGGCAAGCCTTAAGGATGACTTCCCACTTCCCCACGTTGATATTCTGGTTGACAATACAGTAGGGCATAAAATGTTATCATTTATGGACGGATTCTTAGGATACAAGCAGATGAGAATGGCAGAAGAAGACATGGAGAAGACATCTTTCATTACCCCTTGGGGAGTCTTCTGCTACAGGGTAATGCCATTTGGACTGAAGAATGCATGCACAACATATCAAAGGGCCATGACAATGTTATTCCACGATCTCATGCACCAAGAAGTTGAAATGTATGTAGATGACATGATCGCCAAGTCCAAAGAGCCCGAGGATCATCTCTCCTACCTAAGGAAGTTGTTTGACCGTCTGAGAAAATATTAGCTCTGCCTCAACCCCAACAAATGCGTATTCAGGGTATCCATTGGAAAGCTCCTTGGTTACATTATCAACCAGAGAGGAATAAAGTTGGATCCTCACAAAGCCAAAGCCATTATTGACATGCCTCCCCCCATCACTGAAAAAGATCATAGCACAACTCACACCCATTTGCGAGTCGATCTTCATGCTCCTTGGGAAAAATGCACAAGCACATTGGAATGACGAATGCCATGTAGCCTTCGACAAGTTCAAGCAGCTTCTGGCGAAACCTCTAGTCTTAGTTCCTCCTACATCAGGACAACCCCTGTTATTATACCTCTCAACTACACAGCACTCCATGGACGTAGTCTTAGGCCAGCACAATGAATCAGGGCATAAGGAGAGAGCAATCTATTATCTCAGCAAGAAGTTCAATGACTGCGAGGTCAACTATAGCACCACAGAAAAAGTTTGGTTATCCTTGGTGTGGGCCACTCAGGGCCTCAGGCACTACATGCTGGCATTTCCAGTCTTGCTATTATGTCGCCACGATCCTATCAAGTACCTATTCCAGGAGGCAACCTTAGTAGGTAGATGTGTCAAGTGGCAGGTTATGTTGTTGCAATATGATATTACCTTTGTGACACAGAAGTCGATGAAAGGATAGGCCATGGAGAATCATTTGGCCGACTTGCCTTTGCCAGAGTATCAGCCACTACAAACACAATTTCCAGATGAAGACATCCTATTTGCAATGGGTGAGGCAGAGTCAAAAAGCCCCATGGATGAACACCAGTGGTGTCTATACTTTGATGGTGCCGTCAATAAAAGGGGAAGAGGCATTAGTGCAGTTTTGGCCACACCGTAAGGACAACTAATTCCTTTTGCGAGGAAATTGACATTTGAGTGCACCAACAACGAAGCTGAATACGAGGCATGCATCCTGGGATTACTGGTGGCACTAGAACAAGGTGTCTGAGAGCTTCGAGTATATGGGGATGCAATGCTGGTCATTTCACAGATTAATGGTGACTAGAAAACTAAAGACCAAAAACTTGTGTTATATCATGAGCATTTGCTGAAGCTGATTGACGAATTCGAAGAGGTCAAATTCTTTTTCATGAAGCTGGCCAAGAATGTGTATGCAGATGCATTAGCAACCCTGGCATCATCGCTATCGCTACCAGAGGCTCATGCAGCAGATATTTCAATAACCTACATTGAGTGACCTACACATTGTATGCACATCCAGGAAGTAGAACTGATAGCTAAATTGCCATAGTATCATGATATCAAAGTTTTCCTGAAATCCGGTTAATTCCCATCTGGCATCTCCACAACGAATAAGAAGACCTTGATACGACTAGCGTCCAAATATATACTTGAAGCAGGGCACCTATATAGAAGATCCTACAATCAAATGCTCCTTAGATGTGTAGATAAGAAAGAGGCAGATATATTGATGCTAAAGGTTCATGCAGGAACATGTGATCCACACATGAATGGGGTGCTCTTGGCAAAAAATATCATGTTGCAGGGGTATTTCTGGTCTACTATGGAAACAGACTGTTGCTGATTCATATGGAAATGTCACAATTGCCAAGTACGCAGTAACTTCATACATGCTCCACCACAATAGCTGCATAGCATGTCATCACCATGGCCTTTTTCTACTTAGGGAATTGATGTTATCGAGGCAATACATCTAGATGCATCCAACGGACATCAGTACATTCTCGTGACCATCGACTATTTCACAAAGTGGGTCAAGGCGGCATCGTACAAAATAGTTACAATGGCAGCTATTGAAAAATTCATCAAGAATAATATCATTGCCACATATGGGGTTTCACATGCAATTATATCAAATAACGGAACAAACTTCATAGCAAGGAGAGTTGAAGACTATCTTCAAAGTTACAAGATCAAACACCACAAATCCTCTCCTTATCGGCTGCAAACAAATAATACCATAGAATCAGCTAATAAGAACCAGATCAAGATCTTGAAAATGATGGATGAAACTCACAATGACTAACATGAGAAGCTCCCCTACGCACTATGGGCTTATAAGACATCAGTCCGAACATCAACAGGAGCAACGCCGTATTCACTTGTTTATGGCATGGAAGCAGTCCTCCCTTTCGAAGTGGAAATCCTATCACTCAGAATTTTGAAAGAAGCTGAACTTGATGAGGCAGAATGGGTCCAAGACTGCTGTGTTCAGCTAGACTTGATTGACGAGCACAGATTACAAGTTCTGCACAATGCCCAGTGTTACCAAAAGTGAATGGCTCGAGCGTATCAGAAGAAAGTTCAACCCAATAGTTTTATGCCAGGTGATTTGGTTTTGCGCGCCATTCACCTACCTGATGCTCGAGGGAAGTTTAGGCCCAATTGGCATGGACCATTCATTGTGAAAGAAGCCATGCTCAGAGGCGCAGTCATTCTTGAGGATATGGATCATGGGAAGCAGTCATAGCTCGTCAACGCTTCCTACCTGAAAAATGCTACAAGTGATTCTCAACCACCCCTGAACGTTGCAAAGTATTCCATTACTGACCATGCATCTCTATGTATCTTGCTTAGTAATTTTGTGTTTTATGTTATTGCATCCACACATCGTACAAGTTGTATCATACACATTGTACTTTCTTTTCTTCTGCATTGTAGTCATAATAAGAAGCATTAGCATAGTCATTGCCTGATGAGAAAAATCGGAAGGCCAGCCTGCTTAGGAAGAGTTTTGATCCTCTTCATGTGTTACTACCTGTGTGACCTAGGTGGTGAGGGAGCAACTATTTGCGGGGAATTGGACGAAATGTACAAATTCCTAAGGGGCCTATACTTCAAGATGGAGAAAAAATATTAGGATGAGAGTGAGAGTGTGAGCAAAGGAAAAATAAACATAGACAACGGAGCACAAAAGAAATGAAAAGATAGAAGATGAAGACAGAAGCCAGCTCCAATGAGAGAAGCATGCGGTACAACTCTATCCCTATAATTCGTCTTGGAGAGGAGTTGAAGCATACACCTACCAAGCCTATACTTATAAAGGAACTAGCCACCCCTAAAGTTAAAATTAAAAAAATAGAGCAACCACCCCCCAGCCCAGGTGTTTATTACCTCCAAGTAGGGACAGTGCGAGTCAGCATGCCTTTGAGAGAGTAAAAGAAAAGAGAATTATTGAAAAATTAGGTATAAAGCCCTAGGAGTTTGGCATGGAGCCTGTTTTATCTCAAAAGTCTATTGATTGAGTGAGAGCCACCATAAATCTAGGGATCCAGGTAGTGCTAGGTGAGTTGAGGACATTCTAGTTCCTTGTAGCATGCAATAAAGGCTTCTTTGGTGCTGAGGGCACCAATATCTTCTATACACCATGCATAGATCTTGCTTCAATATTACACAAATTTTGCATAAGCCATTTGACATTCAACATTTTACATCACACCTCTTTTGCACTTTGCATCGCTTTGCAAGGCATTTGCCCATGTTCCAACCAGGGGCATGCTAGCAGCCTTTTGAGTTGGAATGTTGGCAAAAAAAGGAGCTTCACCTAGGGCCATGTTAACTGCTCTTTGGTTGAAAAAAGGTCTTTGACTAGGGGCATGCCAACTACCTTTCTAAGTCAAGAGGATCACTGGGACAGTGCTATTGTCAAGAGAAAGTGGGCCAACACAAGCTGTTTGTTATAAAGAGCATAGATTGAATTCATTGCCAAGACAGACCAAATTAGGCTCAGGAAAGATACATTGTGGAACAATTCTATCCCTTTATTACTGTAGACACCCTATATGCTTGCAGCTAAACCTTAACCACTTCCCACTATATCATAACAACCCATAACAACTGTAGATACCCCGATTTTGAGGTGACTCATTGATAAGACACCAGATGTTGCTTTGGATGTGACCAATCCTGGAACCAACCCTAAACCCGAGTTTCTCCTCTTTCAGCCATTTTTTGCTCTGAGCCAACATCCTGCACGAGTTTCTCCTTCTTTCCAGCAGCATATTTTCGTTCTCTGGAGCACTCCTTTGCGTCTTAAAGCTTCCTTGGTCCTTCCAAAACAACAAGGATCCCTTTATCTCTGATATTTCAAGAAGGAAACATCTTGAGAGGTAGGCTTTCTACCTCCTCTTTATCCTTTAAATATCACTTCAGAAACATGATAAAACATGCTTGAAACCTTATATGTGATCTGATTTATTTCATGTTTTTATGAAGTTTTATGATAACAT
>JAMKQA010016818.1:0-27823 GCA_024699735.1 Posidonia australis
TGATTGATACTGAATTTTTTGAAATAGTCTGTTGATGGCTGTCAATTTTTGAAGGAACTTATGTTCCATCAGGCTTGTAACACTGATATAATTTGTATTTAGACTCTGTGTTACCTTGGTGGTGGTTGCATAGCCAAATGTTTTTATTTATAATACCTTACCATTAACAAAAAAAAGAAGAAGAAGAGATTGACAGCTGCGCCAAACAGGAAATCTAAAAGACGAAAAGGTTGCCCATGTTCCTGCTATAATACTGTGAAACTTAAGACATGATTCTGCTATAACACCTAATAATGCCATCCCTTCAGAAAATGGCATTCTGCTGGAGGGAGAGGAGAATGCCCATCTGCTGCAGAGACTGGCACTTGGTCATGTGAACTCCCTTTCTCTTTCTGTCTCTCTCCGAAAATTCCCTCAAATTTTTTTACCAATAATACAAAAGAAAGAAAGATCACGGGATAGTTGACAAGATATAAACAATCCGAGCTTGCTTAACTAGTTAAGTAATGAAGTTTGATTAATAAAGTATATGATATCATTAGGCCTACAATCCGGGGTCTCTGTCGGATCTAATCGTATATAGCTCCGGACCGGGCCATCCTAGTTCTTCTGGTCGCTAACTGAAATCCAAGGGATACGACAAAAAGCACAGCGGAGCGGCCTAAGCCTCGGCAGATAGGAACAAAAGAAGTCGCTCGGGCCGAAGAGAGAGAACAAATACTAAAAATAAAGCAGATAATATCGTGGAATTTACCACCAAAGATTGAGGTGTTGCCTGTGATTCCGTATAGAATTATGTACATGTAAATCGGATTCTGAATAATATTTTTGATTGATAAGCAGTTTTCACTGTAAATTCCAAACCAATCATGAAAGACGGGAGAGCCCAGCAGTCTGCCGCTGTCTGGCTCTGGGCGATGCCCACAGCCCACGTGAACGGCGAACAACTGAAACAAAAAACCATTGCCCCCACCATACTACCCTTCTTCTCCAAACTATGCTGCCACTGCCACCGCCATCCTTTTTCCCTGTTAGTTTTTTGTTTTTACACAAATTTCAACATGGATTCAAATTCATAACCTTTCATGCAACTGGAATAATAATCACATTCTTTATTCGATTTTTCTTGTTAGTTAGTCAGTTCATGAGGAACTCCAGAACGTAGAGACTCCAAAGTCTGCTCTCCCATCCGTCTATCCATTAATATACTACAGGGTTCCCTCGTCGTCCCACGGTAGTCTGTCTCTCTCTCTCTTTCGTTATTTCCACATCCCTTCCACTCCACAGCTCCATCTACTACTCCCTTCTGGCCATGAAACCTGGCAAGATGCATGGGTTCCTCTGCCAGTCCCATGCCTCCACGGCCGTGTGCATACCCGAGGACCCCCGTTCCGTCATCGTGCCCAGGAGAGCCGACCGGACGCTCATCATGGACCCGCAAGCGAGGCTCCTTGACTTTAAGTACTCGCGTCTCGTCGAGCCAAGGAGATTCCCCTCCGCTGACGGCGCCGCTGGCGAGAAGAGGATGCAGGCCGTGCAGAGGGTGGCGAGGAGGGAGAGGAGCGCCACCGAGTCTAAGGCCGTCACGGGCGCGCCACCACCTATGCGTCCAACTCATGGTGATGTCTTCCAGGTATGTGTCTTCCAATTGGTACTCCAATTGAGAGGTCGAGGACTTGAATAAAGTACGTCTGCATTAAGAAAATAAGTAGCAGTTCTTTAGTCATCCGTCTTGATCTTCTAAGAACTCATACGTTATGGTTCTCGTTTGCTTTCTGTTTTGTATTCTTTCGTTTGTTTTTCTTTGAATGGTTAAAGCTAAATATTGGAGGAGATTTTAGCACGGATGAATTGGAATATCCAGACCATGTATAAAGGTCTAAATTTGCGTACAAGCTTATGATTTTAGAGGATTCAAGAGTAATCATCATGGTCAGGGACGTCCTAGCCAACTTCTTGTTGTTATGATCCTTTCCATGTTTGATTGGACCAATTTTTCTCTTGAGATTGCCTTCCGAACAAATATGGGTGGTTCCCACTCCAACATTGGTTTGCACCAGGGCATCTAGGACAGTGGGCTCTACACTTTTTATTCGTTTCTTTGTTTGTTTGTGAATTTTATTCTGTTGGCGCATGTGTTTGCCGCTACGCCATAGTTACAAATGCACATTAAAGATAATAAGAAATCTACCTCTGAAACAACATACTTTAATGGTGCCTACTATGTGTGATATGTATTTTCCTAATTACATATAAGATTCTTTCGTTCTAATCAATGGGTAAGCTAACTCGAGCTCATTATTCTATTTAAACTATGTGGTCCACAATGTGTGCAAGCAGGTTGTAGTCATGAGAGTCTCAATTCATTGCCAAGGATGTGCTGGAAAAGTGAAGAAACACATCTCCAAGATGGAAGGTACCGTCTCCCCTTTAAAGGAACTTTCTGCAGTGTCAGCTAATTACAATACTCATACAACTCACTTCCTTTTCTGTCATTTATGGTTCCTATTTATATATTTCACTGTGGCCTCTGTGATACAACTGTGTTGCAGGGGTGACGTCGTTCAGCATAGATCTGGAGTCCAAGAGGGTAACCGTGATGGGCCACATCTCTCCTGTGGGAGTTCTGGAGAGCATCTCAAAGGTGAAGAAGGCTGAGTTCTGGCAGAGTAAATAGGTTGGACTTGTGAACAATTTTATTGCTCCCATCTGCAGTGGTCTTGTTGCTTTATTTGCTGACACTTGTTGAGTGGATGAGATGCAAGACCCAGTCACTTCTTGTTTCTTTTGTAGAAACTCTAGTTAGAGTTAGGGTTCTCTTGAACACTGTGGATTTGGGTGGTGATAACAAGTGAAACGGTCCAGGAACCATTGGGACGAAAAGCCAGTATTTCACGGTTATAGTGGAGGAGAGGTCTCGTTCGGTGTGTGCATTTGGCTACTATTACTAGTACTGAGTCCGATGGGTTATGACACAGACTTTTGGAATTTCTAGGGTCATCTGCATGTCATGTCTAGTGGCTGTATGTGGTATGTCTTACATGTGAACGTCTTTGTTTAGTATTTGTCTGAAGGCGTGCGCCTTAAGCTTATGGCTGCTGGCATCTGAACTTTATATGTGAGAAATGATGCTAATTACTAGCCCTCTTCCCAACATTGAGGTGTACGTATTTTCCATTTTCTCCACGACCTCCTCAAGATGAAAACGTGATACTGACCACCTTGTAAAATAGATGAGTGTACTCAAATCACCTAAGATTTGATAAACAACTTTTAAATTTCCAATATTGTAGTTAATTAAGTTGTTGGCCAATTGTCCCAGAAGTAAATTTCCCTAGGAAGTAAGCAAGGATGACCAAGGTATCGAAGAGTCATGGGACAAATTAATACCACTAAATCTGTTAATGTCTTTTGGTAAACCACCAGCAAGTGAATGGATTATTTGAATAAAGCATCGGTAAGTAGTTATCACTTAAATTGAAAGATTATATGTTTGAATCCTACTAAGAGTAGAACTTATGTAAAGGAAAAAGTGAAAGGATTAATAAATAATCATTGATTTGAGGATCACCATGGTTAATGCATTTAGTTTGTGTTTGGAAACGTTTTTTCTTACGCAACTTATCAAGAAAAGTTGACTTTCTGTTAAGTTATATTTTATGTAAATTTTATAGAAGTAAAGAAAAGTTTATTTGGTTTGTATGTTTAATAAGTACTTATTAGTTAATCAAAAGACTATTACCTCGTCATTGTCGCCAATAGCCACCCACTCGCTGTCGCATCGAGGCCGTCTACCGTTGGCCACCACCGCCAACACCACTGTCGTCGGCCACCACCACTATCGTCGCCCACTCGTCGTTGTCCACCATTTGGGGCCACCACCGCCACTGTCAACGATCATCGCCACTATTGGCCACCCCTACCATCGTGGCCACTATCGACCACCACCATCGTCTTCGAGTAGCACTACGGCTGTCAGCTACCACCATCGCACTGTCCACCGTCGCAGGCCACCCACCACCACCACTGTCAGCCACCATCACCACTACCACAGTCAGCCACTACCACCATCGCCAGCCACCACTACTGCCATCAACCACCACTACCTCCATCGTCACTGGCCACCATCATTGCTGTCGCCATTGTCGACCACCACCACCAACAACCACTACCACAGTCATCGGCCACCACCACCGCCTAAATGGCAAGCAGGCAATCGATCGTTGCCATCGCCTGTTGTCGTTTGTTGCTGCCATCCATCATCGTCATTGCTTTAGTTTTTGTTGTAAATAAAATTAACTTTTAACGATATCATTAGAAAAACTATAACTAATATTTATAACTTTTCAAAAAGCTAGCACCCATTAGCTTTTCTAAAAGTTACCTTAATAGTTTAAAATAAACTAAAAAGTTACAGCCAACTTTTTTAGAAATGCTCAATAAGCTGGTTCATTTGAAAATGCTTATTAGACAATAAAGGCTTAACACAATAAGTTAGTATAAAAAGCGTTTCCAAACGCTACCTTAGACAAGGATGACAAAATTACATTAATGGATCCATGTGGAAAATGTTTGTATTAAAATAAGTTGCAGGGATTTGTTAACAGAGAGAGCAATTTTGGTAAGCGGTTAGGGTTATGGTAGTACCAACCCCCTTGTCTAACACTGGGTAGTGCTTGATCAACAAAGATTCTATGTCCTAATGGCATTATCTGTAATAACCTAAATCTTAGGTAGTATTTTAGGTAAGAATTTTAATTTGGAATTTTGATGTAATAGATGCTAGTGTAATTGGGTTTTATATTAGACACTAGTAATGCTACATCTCACACTTAGACATGAGGTAGTCCGTTAGATGCATAGTAGTCTGTGTCTCATGTAAGACATAGAAATCCATGAATTTAACACCTCGTGTAATTCTAGAAGATTTCTAACGATGCCGATTACCTATATATAGGAGATTATTTTGTATTCTCCGATAATCTTTTTGTCCTTTCTTCTTCAATGCCAAGAGGGGAGTGCTTCTAGGGGGCAATCCAATGAAGAAAAAAGGAGATTTTTTAGTATGTGAGATTCTTGAGGTGGGTGACTGTGTTGCATGCATGTGGCCAATGTTGGAGGCCTTCTACAAGCAATGTGGACATAGATTTCCAATGGAGGTGAACTGTCATGATCGGAGGTGAACTTTAGGAGGTGTGTTCTCTGTTGTGCTCACTACCATCATGAGTTGCAGGTATGGATTCTTGTATAAGGCCGAGCATCATTCTTCCCTTCTTTTATCATACATGTACTCATTGTTTGGGCCTCTAGTGTTGCATGAGTGGCTCAGGATCGTGGGAGCCTAGAGGGAGCTTGGGAAGGAGTTTGCAGAGGAAATTTATTGGAGCTTTGGATTGTGCGTGGAGGCTTGTAGTGTAGAAGTTGGGTTCTTCGCATTGGTGCAAGGTATACACACAATTAGAAGTAATTTAGACTATTTTGAGGTTAAGATTATGTTGCATGCAATGGATTATATGCTTCTATTGTCATATGTTGATTCCTTTATGAGATGGTTAGGTTACATGCTTAATTTAGGAGGAGTTCATTGTAGTCTCTTCTACCTAAGTGTAGGATGCAAGACCTAGTGTGTTTTTTGTAGAACACATACAATCACATCTCTTACATCTGTAATGCAAAATCTGGTTGTCTTTCTACATAAGTAATTTAAATTGATTATGAGATTTGATATATGTTGCCTCTAGTAGTATAGGTGCTTTTCTTATCGCATTTTGACTTCTTTATGAGATTGCGAGTTTGCATGATAAATGCAGGGAAAGTTTCATTATTTAACTTGTTATCTGGGTGCTAGACACAAGAATAGGTGCATCATACATAGGATGCAATATCAAACATGTCTTATGCCTTAAATCAAAACTTCACTGTTTTGCCCTACCTAAGTTAATTAATAAGATTGTAGCGTCCCGAATTTTCGATAATAATTTAAAGAAAATTAAATTACAGAAAAATTAAAGCTAAACAGAAAATATCAAACTACTAGGAATCTATGTGTGTGACTACGAGACTCTGGACTATATGCACTATGCTAAACCTTCTGCGTGTCTGCACCTGCAATCCAAAAACACAAGGAAAACGCATGAGTGACATACGCCACCTAGCACTCACTCTACGAAAAATAGCGGAAAACAAAACTATAATAAATTTTCCTTTAAATTCGCTTCACAAACCATTTTCTTTCAAATTCCACAAGCCAAGCCTACACCTGCTAAAACTACAAATGGGCCTCTACCAGCCCAAAACCACAAGCAAAGACCCTCAATGGCCAAAACCACACACAGTGAGTTGGGAAGCCCAGCGCCAGGCAACCAAACACTGGCCACAAGTAGTCCACCGAAGAGCCATCAA
Source organism: Posidonia australis (assembly GCA_024699735.1). Lineage (NCBI taxonomy): Eukaryota > Viridiplantae > Streptophyta > Magnoliopsida > Alismatales > Posidoniaceae > Posidonia > Posidonia australis. The sequence goes on from JAMKQA010016818.1 coordinate 6,403, forward strand.
CAACGTCTACACCGCCACGACGTGCCACCTTGTGTAAGGGCCGCGTTGTCCGGCGATTCTCCCTACCTAGAGAAGCCTCACAAAGCCAACCCCACCCTAGGAAGGTAGTCTTGTCTCTTACGATGCTACCAGCTACGGAGTACATGTCCCACTTGCACTGGCCACCACAGGATACGCCTTCTCACGGCATCCTCCGCACACGGTGCTTAGGAGGGAGTGTCATACGTCCACTCCTGACAACACCCGAGCCTCAGTGCTCATAGCAACAGCAGGAGTGCCATACTTCTCTGTCATGCCACAAGACACCTCAACTTGCGGACTACAACCTTAGTTTTGAGATGACAGTCAAAGAGTCTCACACCTCCATGACCCGACGTCCCTCAGCCTCAGGTATCTCAGCCCCCAACTTCGACCAAGGAGACGCACCCGACCACCCGAGAATGTCATCACATTTCCTGGTCCCGATGACACGGTCCCATAGTGTCCTAGCCCGCACACAGAAAAATAGGAAAATCCTTTTCCAAAACGAGCCAACCATCTCTTTTGAAAATCATTTTCAAAACCATTTTATATCTTTGAAAATTCTTTCAAAACCTCAGCAAAACGGCACATCAGGTGTCCCATGGGACCACCACTAACGGCCCACAATCTCATCTCAAAGGGACAATACAAACCAATCCGAAAAACCCAAAGAATCAGATTTTTATAAAGATGTTTGGGCTCTGATTCGACATAATGAAAAATGAGTTTGGTATGCTGAATTCCATTGATTCGGTATGTCGTTCCGTCTTCGGTATGCCAAAATCAACTAGATCGGTCGACCGAAAGGATTAGGTTGACCGAATCGACAAGAGGATCAAAACTGACAGAAAATCGGCATGCCGAACAGATTTGGTATACTAAAATTCACTAATTCGGTATGTCGTTTCCACTTTAGTATGCCGAATTTTGTGATCCCAGAAAACAGCCCAAAAACTCAACGTCCGAAATCACCTAAAGTGGGAGCCCCTATCGGACCTCCAAAACAAACACCAAAAGCCTCACATAAAACATAAGTTGTAGACTCTCGAGTCTACCCCAAATCCCAACAAACAAAACTAAAATCCATTCACCATGCATCAAGATGTAAATTCGTAAAGATATAAGGGTCAAAACGACCCAAACCTCAACCACCATCATAAATATCCATAAAAACCACAATAAATTCTCATAAATTCCAAAATATTAAATTTAACCTAGATTACATGTAACCTAGGCATTTCTACCATTTTTAAAGCATTCTACTCATTGGTTGAAGGTGCATACTTGAAAAATGCTCTCTGACGATCAATGTTGACCTTTGGGCAACTCCGGTAACACCACGCATTCACAGCCACTCCACGACCTCAAGAACGCCACTCCGAAGTTCCACGCACCACCGCACACCACCACACGTCTTTATGAACCCTTGAGCACACCGAACAAGGAGGAAGATAAAGGGAGGAGAGAAACAGGGGAGGAAGGAGAACAAGGGAGGTGGGGAGGATGAAGTGGAGGGGCGAGTGGAGAGGAAGAGATGGGAAGGAAGGGAGAGGGGAAAAATGGCATGCTCGAGAAGGAAAGAGAATGCATGGGGAAGAAGAGGAGAAAAGGTGCGGAGAAAGAGTCGTCTGTCGTGACTTAAATATACACTCGAAGTGGTAGTTGCATGCATGCATGCACAGCGTAACCATCGGCCTCCCACACGAGCCAACAACTCACTGCACCAAATCCCCCCACCAACCAGCTCACAAATGCGGGCCTCACACGGACCCACACCTGGGCTCACAAGCACAATGCCACAATGCACAGTGCCAATCACGCATAGGGACACGCAACAAAAGCCAGCCCACAAGGCCTAAGCCCAAAATCACAAAACCATACAAACGGGCCTCAGAACAGTAACACCTGTTTAGAACTAAATTCATTAAAATGTAAATAATTACAAAATGAATTTATAGGTGTTACATCTTGCCCACCTTAAAAGAAGATTTTACCCCCTAAATCACTAGGTGAAAAGATATGGGTACTGGGCTAGGATGACTTCCTTACGTTCCCACGTGGCCTCCTCGGCTCCATGATGCCGCCATCGCACCAAGACTAGCGGAATCACTTTATTCCGCAACACCTACTCCTTGCTGTCAACAATCTTGATGACATCCTCCACAAAGGACAGATCTTCTTGGAGCCTTTCTGGTTGTACTGGGATCACATGAGACGTGTCAGCCAAACACTTCCTTAGCACGGAGACATGGAACACGTCATGCACAGACGACATCTCTGGTGGTAGATCCAATCGATAAGCAACCTCACCGATCTTCTGGGTGATCGGGTACGGGCTAATATAGAGAGGACTCAGCATCCCACGCTTCCCGAATCTCATGACACCCTTGGTCGGCGACACCTTCAGGAACACAGTCTCCCATCAGAAATTCCAGCGGTCTTCGCTTCCTGTCAGCGTTGCTCTTCTGCCGACTTTTTGCAGCCACCAGTTTGCTACAGATCAAATCAACCTTGTCTGCATACAGCTGTACAAGCTCAGGACCAATCAACTGATGCTCACCCACCTCACTCCAGCAAACCGACAATCTGCATGGCCAACCATACAAAGCTTCGTACAACACCATCTCGATGCTCGAGTGATAACTATTGTTGTAGGCGAACTCAATCAATGGTAAATGGTCCTCCCAACTCCCTTAAAAGTCTAAGGCACATGCTCTGAGCATATCCTCCAGCATCTGGATAGTCTTCTTTGTCTGACCGTCCGACTGAGGATGAAATACTATGCTATAGTTGAGCATGGTGCCAAAGGCCTCCTACAGAGTTTTCCAGAACCTTGAGGTGAACATCGTGTCTCTGTTCGACACGATGGACACTGGAACATCATGCAGTCAAACCACCTTGGAAACATACAACTCCACCATGTGGTGCATCGGGAGCTTCACCCGAATGGACAAGAAGTGATCAGACTTGGTTAGCCAATCCACGATCACCTACACAGTGTCATTCTTCCTCTGAGTCCGTGGCAAACCAGTCACAAAGTCCATCGAGATGTGCTCCCACTTCCACACAAGAATATCCAACAGCTGTAAGGTCCCTCTAGGTCTCTAGTGCTCTAGCTTGACTAGCTGGCAGGTTGTACACCTCGCCATATGGTCAGCAACATCTCTCCTCATGCCAGGCCAACAAAAGTTCCGCTTCAGATCTTGGTACATCTTCGTACTCCTAAGGTGAATAGTGTACCTAAACTGATGCGCTTCATTCAACAATCTCTGCCTAGCCTCCTCATACTGGAGCACATACAAGTGTATATCATACCTTAACTCTTCATATACCCCAACAGAGAAATGAGGCTCCCCAACAGCCTTTAGCATCTCAAACACAGCCTGAACAAACAGATCCAATTGTTGATAGGCGACAATAAAATCTAATAGCTTAAGGTGAACAGATAGGTTGGCCACCTAGACACTAACTATTTCCTAAGCTTGTCGCTTCGGCCTACAGCTCACCAGATCCTCCAGCATGGTCCACTCCTTGACCATCAGGCTCGCCATCATGTGCGTACGCTGACTTAGGGCATCGGCGACCATGTTAGCCTTGCTAGGGTGGTAGGATAGGCTAAAATCATAGTCCTTCAGATACTCCACCGAACGGCGTTGCCTCAGGTTGAGGTCCCTTTGCGTGAAGATATACTTCAAGCTCTGATGATCGGTGAAGACCTCAAATTGCTCTCCATAGAGATAGTGTTGCCAAAGTATGCGAGCAAACACTAAGGCAGCCATCTCCAAATCGTGGGTCAGGTAGTTCTTCTCATGATCCTTCAGCTGGTGCGAAGCATATGTGATGACATTGCCATGCTGCATCAGAACACACCCCAACCCAACACCATTGGTGTCACTATACACAGTGAAGCCACCACTTCTAGAAGGCAAAGTTAATACAGGGGCAGAAACCAGACAAGAATTCAGCTCTTGGAAACTTGCCTCACAATTTTGATTCCAACAAAACAGAACTCCCTTCCTAGTCAACTCGGTCAAAGGCACGACTATGGAAGAGAAATCCCTGATAAACCTCCTATAATAGCCCACTAGACCCAAGAAACTCCGGATCTCCGTCACAGTCTGGGTCACTCCCAACCGCTCACAACCTCTACCTTGGCAGGATCTACTCTGATGCCTTCTCCAGAAATCAAATGGCCAAGGAACATGACTTCACTCAGCCAAAACTCACACTTGGAGAATTTGGCGTGCAGCTGGTGATGCCTTAGAGTGTTCAAAACCGTCCTCAAGTGCAACGTGTGAGTCTCAACATCAAGGGAATAGACTAGCACGTCATCAACAAAAACCACAATGAACTGGTTTAGAAAAGGGCTAAAAATCCTGTTTATCAGATCCATAAACACAGCCGGTGCATTAATGGTCAAGCCGAACAGCATGACTGTGAACTCGTAATACCCGTACCACGTCCAGAAAGCAGTCTTTTGAATATCTGAGTCTCGTATCCTCAACTGGTGATACCCTGACCTCAGATCAATCTTCGAGAACACAGATGTAGACTACAACTGGTCGAATAGGTCATCAATGTGGGGCAAGGGATACTTGTTCTTCATCGTGATCTGGTTCATCATCCGATAATCTATACACAGTCAGAGTGAATCATCCTTCTTACGGACGAATAAGACAGGTGCTCCCTATAAAGACACACTGGGCCTGATAAACCCCTTATCCAGTAACTCTTGCAACAGAGTCTTAAGCTCTTGCAACTTTGCTAGTGCCATGCGATAAGGAGGCTTCAACACAGCACCAGAACTGAGGATCAAATCGATCGAGAACTCTACTTCCCTGTGAGGTTGCATACCTAGCAAATTGTCAGGGAAAATGTCGGAATATTCACTCACCATAGAGATGTTGTGAACACCCAACTCAAGAGAAGTGGAGGTAACTATGCTGGCTATATACCCCACGCAACCCCTGACTAAAGACTTATAAGGCTTTATAGCTGAAATGACAAGCTTAGGCTCACCCTAACACCCACCTTGCACAAAGAAAGACCCATCCTCAAGAGACCCAAAATAAACTCTCCTCCGAGCACAGTCGATCAGAGCAGACTGCTGCACCAACCAATTCATGCTGAGTATCATATCGTACTCCTGCATGTCCATCACGATCATGCTAGCATTGAACTTTTTGCCATTTAGCATCAAGTCGACAGACCGCAGATACCTCCATGCCAAAATGTGCTCCCCCAGCGGCATTACCACGTTGAGATGAAAGGCTAGTCTAGTTGATCTCTCTCCCAACTCCGCCGCAAAAGACTCAGAGATAACAGAGAAAGAACTCTCTGAGTCAAACAACACTTTGGCCATCCAGTCAGCTACAATAAAAGAACTTGATGGCCAAACAAAACAACACCACACATCCATACAATCAGGCATATGTCCAGATTATAAGGAGATTACAACAATCACAGAGGGTTACAAAACCAACTAATTATCTTTACCTTCAACTACATCTCCCAAAGTCCTAACGCCTAGAGCTACAATGGTAAACACCCGTCCCCTAGTAAGCTATTGTGGCACGCTTCCTGCCTTCTTCAGTGGTTCTGAACAAGATCTCTGAACATGTCCCACCTTCCCGCAATTATAGCACACCATTGAGGCCGATGGCTGTGGAGGATGAGGATAATACACAACGATGTGGCCCACCTGATCGCAGTTGAAGCACTAGTTCCCACCAGGAGTACTAGACCCTGTCTGACTGATGCCAGCTCCACTACTCCCAACAAAATTCCACCGGCCTATAGAGGAAACACTGGACCTCCCCTTCTTCTTCTTCTCAGGGCTACCTGAACTATTGGCACTCAGAGAACTACGAGGTAAAAGAAGACTTACCCTTCCCTTTGGGGCGACACTTTATATACTTCTGATGCTCCACCTCGAAGTGATAAGCCATCCCAACTATGTCCTCCAAAGTCTAGTACCGACAACCCATCCCCTTCACCCATAGTCCTGGGTTCAAGCCATCCAGAAACCTCTACACTCGCTCCTCCTTGGACTCATAAGCAGGAGAAAAGCGTTCTAGTCGGGCGAACTCAGTCTCATACTCGAGCATCGACATCGTGCCCTGCTTCAGACTCCAAAAATCTCGACGAAGCTGCTCCTTCACATGAGTGGGAAAATACTTGTCATAAAAGGCCGCCTTGAAATCCTTCCACTGGATGCTAACAGTGACTGAGTCCGCGAACTTCATTGCCTCACAAACTTCCACCACCTATCTTCCTCACTATCCAGTAAATAAGTCGCGAAATGCACCCAATGCTCCTTTAGGCACGCCATGCTCTCCAGCATCTTCACCACTTTCTCTAACCAAGCCTCGCTCTCCTTAACACTGACCTTACCCTTGAACAACAGAGGATGAGGCTTCATGAACTGGCTTTGTCACGGGTCACCTGACGGCTCACTGGCACTACTCTTGTTGAACGCATGGGAGATCTCGTGTGCCAAGCTCCTCAGTTCTGCACGGACCGCCTTCCATCCACCTATGTCCTCTCGAGGCTTGGTCTCCTCGATAGGGGCCTTGCCCTTATGACCACGAGGAGGTATCCTGCAAGGAGAAAGGCAAAATACCTGCACCATAGACAAAGCAACAACTAGAAAACCATGAAAAAAAAATCAAGTGTAGATTTTACAACGCATGCAAAACCTATGGAGTCTCTAGACCGAACACCCTAGGTATGGCACTAGCCTAGTGCAACCTAGTGAACCTAGAGTTCTGATACTAGACTGTAACGTCTCGAATTTTCGATAATTAATTAAAGCAAATTAAATTACAGGAAAATTAAAGCTAAACAAAAAATATCAAACTACCAAGAACCTGTGTGTGCAGCTATGAGATTCTGGACTATATGCACTATGCCAAACCTTCTGCGTGTCTACACCTGCAATCCAAAAACACGAGGAAAACGCATGAGTGATAGACGTCACCTAGACGCACTCCACCAAAAACAGCATAAAACAAAACTATAATTAATTTTCCTTTAAATTCGTTTCACAAACCATTTTCTTTTAAATCCCACAAGCCAGCCCACACCTACCAAAACCACAAACAAGGCTTTACCAGCCTAAAACCATAAGCAAAGGTCCTTAATGGCCAAAACCACACACAGTGAGTCGGGAAGCCCGGCGCTCGGCAACCAAATTCTGGCTACAAACAGTCCAATGAAGAGCCACCAACGACGTCTACATTGCCACGACGTGCCACCCTGTGTAGGAGCCATGTCGTCCTGCGATTCTCCCTACTTGGAGAACTCTTACAAAGCCAATACCTTCATGTGAAGGCAGTCCTATCTCTCATGACACTACCAGCTATGGGACATGTGTCCCACCTGCACTGGCCACCACAAGGTATGCCTCCTCACAGCGTCCTCCACACAAGGTGCTCAAGAGAGAGTGTCATACCTCCATACCCGACAACACTCAAGTATTAGTGCTCATAGTGACAGCAGGAGTATCATACCTCCCCGTCATGCCACAAGACATGTCAACCCGCTGACCACAACCCTATCCTTGAGACGACAGTCAAGGAGTGTCATACCTCCAAGACCTGACGTCCCTCAGCCTCAGGTATCTCGGCCCCTGACCTTGACCAGTTAGACGCACCCGACCACCCGAGAATGTTGTCACATTCCCTGGTCCTAATGACACGGTCCCACAGTGTCTCGGCTTACACATAGAAAAACAGTAAAATCCATTTCCAAAATGGGCCAACCATCTCTTTTGAAAATCATTTTCAAAACCATTTTATATCTTTGGAAATTCTTTCAAAACCTCGGCAAAATGGCACATCAGGTGTCCCATGGGACCACCACTGACAGCCCACAATCCCATCTCAAAGGGACAATACAAACCAATCCGAAAAACCCAAAAAATCAGATTTTTATAAACCCGAGAATGTTGTCACATTCCATGGTCCCGACGACAAAGTCCCACACTGTCTTGGCTCGCACATAGAAAACCAGGAAAACATCTTCCAAAACAGGCCAACTATTCCTTGAAATCCATTTCCAAACCATTTTCATATCATTGAAACTCTTTCAAAACCTTGGCAAAACGGCGCATCAGGTGTCCCAGAAGACAACCACTGATGGCCTACAATCCCCTCTAATATGGACAAAACACGGCATACAAAAAGCCATTGAAAGCACATTTTATAAAATTGTTTGGGCCCAGAAATTGGTATGCCGAAAGTCAGATTCAGTATGCCAAAATCGGCTGATTCGGTAGACCGATCTAAATCGGTCAACCGAATTGGGGTCAACAGTCAACACTCAAGCCAAATTCGGTATACCGTCCAAAAACGGATGACCGAGTTTCGATCAGAGGACCAAACTGACAGAAAAATGGTATACCAGACGAAATCGGTTTACTGAAATCCACTGATTCAGTATGCCGTTTTCAATTCGATATGCCAAATTCTACGATCCTAGAAAACGGCCCAAAACCCTACCGTCTGAATCGCCCCAACTATGACCTATGATCGAGCCTCCTAAAAAAACACCAAAAATTTTGCGTAAAACATATGGTGTAGACCCTCAAGTCTACTTCCATACCCAACAAACAAAACTAAAATCCATTCACCATGCATCAAGATATAAAATCACAAAGGCAGAAGGGTCGAAACGACCCAAAACGCAACCACCGGCATAAATGCCAATAAATGCTCCATAAATACACAATAAATCACCATAAATTCTAGGAAAGTAAACTTACCTAGATTTCATGCAATCCTAGCATTTTCTACCAATTTCATGCTCTTGATTACTCAAGTGGAGGAGCGTACTTGAGAAACGCCTCCGGCGAATTCCGGCGCAACCACGGCCATGGGGCACACCACGCGAGCTCCGCGCACCACCCTGAGCAACCAAAGCCCTCCACTTCACTCCCTCGACCTCTCTCTCTCTCTCTCTCTCTCTCTCTCTCTCTCTCTCTCTCGGCACGGTGAAGGGGAAGAACAGGGGAAACAGAGGAGGTAGGGGAGACGAGTGGAAAGGAGGAGGGGAAGGAGAAGGAGGAGAAGTAGCACGTCGCCGAGGAGGAGGGGAAAAGGAAGAAGAAGGAAGGAGGAGACGACGAAGGGTGGCGAGGAGAAGTGCAGTGCGACTTATAAAGCCTGCGCCCGCAGTAGCTAAAAATGTGCCCACCTGCGTGTCTCAACCACCGACACATCGCACGAGCAGCCAACCACTAGCCACCACCAACGAGGACAACTGCAAGCCTCAACCACCAGCCCACACATGCGGGCCCCACACATGGGCCCACAAGGACAGTGCCACAATGCACAGTGCCAAACCACGCACAGGGACAAGCAAATAGAAGCCAGCCCTTGAGGCCCAAGCCCAAAAGCACAAAACCACACAGCGGGCCTCGAAACAGTAACACCCGTCTAGGAATAAAATTCATAAAATGTAAATAATTACAAAATGAATTTTATGGATGTTGCACTTTCTTTTACTTTAAAATCTCAATCTTTTCCGAAGCATCTTTCTTTTCTTTTGAAAACTCATACTTTACTGAAATACTTTTTTTATAAAACTCTTTCTAAACAATATGCCAAAATACATCAATTAAGCATAAAAATCTATTCATATTTGTCTTTACCAAAAATCTCTTTACTTGATTCAGGGGTCTAGTTCGGCATGCCGAACCAAAATGGCTGACTAAAATATGCCTAAGTGTCCAGATTAGTCGACCAAACTTTAGAATAGTCGTCTGAAATCCCATGAAACGGTCGACCGAACATATTTGATCATCCAAAATAGGACTTAGGGCTGAATACTGACATGAAAACGGCATACTGGTTTTATTCAGTATATCAAATTTCTCCTTTTTCTGAAACCACTTTTCTTTTCAAAACACTTTCTTTCTTTCTTTTTTTACTTTAAAATCTTATGCTTTCATCAAGCATTTCTCTTCTCTACAAAACTCTGATGTTTTTCTTAATCATTTATCATTTCTTTCAAAAACTCAAGTATCTTTCAAAATTCTGTGGCACACTTGGAATGGCTACTTTATGCCAATCCCTAGTCCAACCTGACACAAACTCTAAAACCATTTCTGAAATTCTTTCTTATAAATCTTTAATCTAGGTTCCCAGTGGAACCAAAACTTTGAAAAAATCTATTAAAAGAAAATCCATTTAAATCATGACTTTTCAAACATTTTTATTCTTTTCTGAAACTCATGCTTTATTCTAATGCATTTCTAAAAAACAATTCTTGGGACTAGGTTCCAGCCCAAACTCTGCCTCAAGAACTAACTAAAAACACAACACCAGCCAGACATAGTCCTAAAATACTATTCTAAACTCAACTAGAATCTGGCTAAAACTCAGAAGCCAACACAGCTCGATTCTAGCTCAAAACTATCTCTTTCTCAAATCTGAAAATTTTCTAAAGTTTCTTTTCTAGTGTCACCTTAATCAGGGGTGACTTGGCCACAAACAAAGGGACAGACACCAATCTCAACCTCCTACACTACCATAGTGAAAGTCCCTATGTTGGGCATTCCATCGTCTACCTCGACTAACAAGCCACACTCTTGATCTCCTCAGGCCCCTCAGAGCCCACAGGCTCTCACTGTTATCTCTTCGTACGAGGACGCAATTCTCAATGTTCCTTTCTTTCATAGTATTTGAGCTCATGGGTTATCTTACTAGGTCCATTCAACACCAAGTCTTTGGGTACCCACTCTCTTTCACCCAGGTACCAACTCTAAAAACTCTGAAAACTCTTTTCTAAAAACATGCATTTTTTCTGAAAATTCTTTTCTTAATCTTTCTGTTACAGAAACATTTCTGTAAAACTATTCTTTCTCTAAAAATAACACTTTCTCAAGCACTTTTCTAAACATGAATCATTTTGGAGAATCTTTACTTAAATACAGGGAATCTTATTTTAAATATTATTCTTTCAAATCCTTTGCAAATCTATGCATTTCTTTTCCAAACTCATTTTGAAACCATTTTTGAAAATACTCGAAACCCATTTCTGAAAATACCACTAAAATGCTATGTAAAGGAACATCATAAAAATCCTTATAGTTCCTTATCAAATTTCTTTAGAAACGACTGTGATGTGTTTGTTTTAATTATCACAAGTGCATGGCGTCAAATGTAGTATGTCGGCAAATACGGGTTGATTTCACAGAGAAAAATGTTTTAGAATCAAAGATTTATTACCAATTATTGACAAAGATTTGACAGAATTGATGTAACAAGGAAAATCTAATATTAGACTATTAGACTACAATCAAATAAATTAAAATATATCTAGGGTTTTGAATCTATTTATATAGAATTGAGAACGCATGATCATGTTTATTCTCTTCCTCTCTATTGATCTAAATAACTTAATTCAATGATTTTTATCCTAACAAGCATTAACTTTATGCTACATGTGCATCGTAGAATATCAAGTCAAGGAGTAAAGGCACATAAACCAAATTAAATCAAATGATGTATGATGGAATCACGATTATATACACAATCCTCAATTAAATCTTTCCTAAGCATAAACTAAAAAAATGATATCAATGTTAGTTTATCAAAGTTTATCGTTTCTATGAGTGATTTATGTAATATACATCCAACTTATATACTCATGACATTAAGTACAAAGGGAAAGAGAAGAAAAACATGGTCACACATTCCAATCTATATAAACTTTATCTCTGCCTTAGATCTAGAAAATTAGCCAAGCATGATAACACAGAATATTAAAATAAAAGAGGAAGAAGGAGAAATAGAAGACATAATTATACAAAAATGACTTTTTATTGAAAGAAACCAGAGATTACATTGATGATCTTCTAGATCTCCCCAAAATATAAGAAAAGAAAAGAGTTTAAAACCTAAATGGGAGCTTCATAGATCTACATAAGGAGTCCTTTTATAGACTTACAAAGATGTACTGACATCGGAGACAAATTCAAATATAAAATTTGATTTTTTTATTTTGAATATAAGATATCTACAAGTAAGAATCATATCCAGAGAAGATCGAGTCAAAAATATCTGGAATGGACGCTTGTGAGGTGCCAGATTGGCATCTGGACGCCTAGAAGGTGTGCACATCATCCTTGATTTCCTAAGACTTCTTCTATTTGTTGGATGATATCTTTTCTAGTATTTTAGCACGTGAAAAATGTGCATTTGATCTCTTTACGTAGCTCTAAAATTTTTCATACAAAAATCTTCTCTTTTCTGACATAATTATTCTTTCCCTCTGTTTTTCTTGTATTCTATCAAAGTCCTCAAGTTCCTGCAAAATTTAAATAAAACACATCGAGCAGCATTATTTATATACAAAATAGATAAATATGGGAATAAAATATACATGAATTATGAGTTAATCACACTGTCTAAAGTCATCCATGCTCTCTAGGAATCTTTAGAAAACTCTTTGGAAAACCACTTCTCAAAGGCACTCTCATCTTCTTATAATAAACTTTGAAAATCATTTAAAACTATCAAGCTTAGTTGAAATATTAATTAAACACTTTCAAGTTATAGGCTTACTCTGAAGAACCACATAGAAGCTCATGGCGGTCTTGAAGTCCTTAATGACTTACGAGACCAACAAATCAATTCATCTTGCTAATTCTTTTGGACTATTCCCAAAACAATCGTAATAGTTTACCTACTTGTTCTTGTATCCATTTTAATTATCTCTCTAAGATTATTACATACACACACAGACACAGACACACACACACACACACACACACACACACATATATATGTACTAATCAACTCTTAAAATATTCAAAATAGGTTTAGGGTTTGGTTTGACATACTTCTCAAATTTGGTATTTCGAAATTCCCTAATTCGGCGTATCGAAAAATTTCGATATGCTGTTTTAGGCGATTTCAGAAAACTGAAATATGCTTTGAAATAGACCCATTTGTCGGAGTTGGGACCTCCAGCAGACCAACCTCTGGTGAACCAAAAATTCTATAAAAATTTTCAAATCAAGTTTTCTAAGTCTACTTTCATTTGAGACAAGTTTCATTCTGGTCACATATCTGTAATTCGAGATATAAATGTTTATACAATCTAGCATGCTTAATGGGTCATCAATCTTTTCACATGTGCTGGTATTTTTATAGACCACGAAAATTAACAAGTAACCTATTGAATTAAAAAACTTCAAGTCTACTATGTAATGGAACAAAAATCGTTCAATTCTAGTACTCATAGCTCTTGTTATACATGATTGAAGCATAAAGACTCATATAAGCTCAATAGTGACATGTTCTCATGATTTCTTAAAAAAATCATTAAAATCTTCTAAAAAACTACAAAATTCATATCATGCATCCAAATCAGTCCCACTTGGCATATTTCATGAATCTTAAGCTTAATTGAGAAGAATTTAAAGGAAATGGGGTGTGTACCTTCCTTCTTTTCTTCTTATTCCTCTCTTCTTCTTTTCCTCTAGTTCTTCTTCTTTCTTTTCTCTTCCTCTTCTCTTGCACGACGTACCATCTCCCTTTCTTCCTTTCATCCTTTCCTTTCTTTCCTCTTGGCCTCCCTTTTCGTCCTCTTCCTCATTTCTTTCTTTTTCTTTCCTTCTGTTTCCTTCTTTCTTCTTCTCTGCTCTCCCCTTCTCGAGTCTTCTTCTTCATTCTTCTTCTTTCTTTTTTTTTCAAACGTGGCTGCCATTCCTCTAGTCGCCCTCCACCTCACATACCAATCATTTTTTTATTAAACTTTTTGTGTGAATTTTGTGTAAACACCCCTAAAGATGGAGGAAATATTTTAAACACCCATAATTCATGAAATAACTTATGAATTGGGGTCTCGACGGCATTGTAGCATTCATCGTTAATCCATTTTTGGTCCTATACTTCCAGAAGTCACCACACACCTTTGCTAGTAACCTTCACTAAAATAACTTAATCATTAATTAATTATCATTAATTGTGATTAAGTGAGAAGGTTAAGGTTCAAGATGTTACATCCTAACCGCCTAAAAGGAATTTCATCCTCGAAATTCTAAGGACGATGGACCGAAGGTACCAAACTTTGGATGTCCATCTCAAAATTCCAAACAACCAGCATAGCAGTGCTCCACAAAACTCAAGGACCAATAGGCCAAACTATGTCTGGTCACGTTGCTTGCCCCACTAAGGTCCAACTCCAAAACCAAAAACATGGCTTTCCTCAAGCCAAACATCACCACTTCGTGGTTGGGAGTCCCTTCCGGACACAAAATCTCCAATCACAACCCACAATTGTGCCTCCTAGGGTCGCAAAACATCCTTAGCTTCCCGAGCAGACACACCAATGCACTAGAATGATCAGGTACTACCAGGTGCCCACCGGCCTCTATTGCGCTACTCTAATGCACAACCTGGTCAGGACTACCCCAAGGGAGAACACAGAAGAATGGTTCTCCACAGATCGAATCGTAACATGTCGTTCGATCAACCCACAAACAGAAACAAGCAAGAAACAAACTAGGTATCGCACTAGGACACCCCAATCAGCAACAAACTGGCATCCTTAATAGGATACCCTAGAAGAAAACACACTTGAGAAAAAGTCTCCACACTCAAATGGCATCAAGACATTCAAACCACAACTAAACAAAACCAAACTGGGCATCCAAACAAGGTGTCCCAAACACAACCAAACAAACAAATAATAACTAGGGATCACTAAGCTTCCCCAAGACAACAACCTCGCAACAACAACTATCTGGGGACTTACCAAGTCACCCAAGAACAGACACTCAAACAAGCTCAAATATCTAGGTACCCCACTGGATCACCCAGAGACAACACTAGAGCAACAACAATCAAACAAACAACAACCATTTGGGGACTCTCCAAGTCACCCAAACTCGGCAAAATAGTGAAGTAAACAACAAGTATCTGGGAATCTAGCAGGTTACTTGGAAACAAACAACAACTACTACGTGGGGACTCTTCAAGTCACCCAAAACCAACAACACATATCTAGGACTCACAAGGCCCCCAGAACACGACAAATACCAAATAACAACAAACACCTAGGAACCCATTGGGTCACCTAGAAACAATGATCAAACATACAACAATGGGAGGACGGAATTCCATGCATCCCCTGCAACACAGCTAGAACAAACACAACCAGTAGACACTACAGACCATACCGCACAAGGATACAAACAACATACATCTGGGAAGCCTCTTGCTTTACCCAAATGCAACCACAAGAGGATGAGTTGCAGACATCCTCCCCTCAAGCAATAACAACTCAACAAATAACACAAAACGACAGACCAACAACCAATAACAAACAATGAATACAAGCAATGGAAAACAACCAAGAACAAGCATAACAAGCAGCAATCAATGAATAATAAGAATCACGGAGAGCCTCCTAGAGGGTAGACAACTACTGCACCTTCCCCTCCAAGACAACCTCAAACAATCCAACAACATCTAGTGGTAGAGTATGCACGTACTCTAGTCGGCTATCATGGGGTCTCTAACCCCCCTTAAGGGAATTTAGGGTATCTCTCTCTCTCATACCCTGTTCTCCAGTAGCCATACTAACTAGCCCGACCAGTACTAACAACAAATGTGCCTCGCTTTCGACATAAGACTCATCTATTCTCTTTCTTAGCAAAGTCCTCTGATCCTTGCCTTCCAATCTCGAGTCTTGTCCAAAACACTACTGACAAACATGGAACCAACAAACCAAGTGCAGGCGTCTAATTTACGGAGCTATCGACCAAACATCCCTAGTGCTCTGATACCACTTGTAACGATCCGACTATGAGTTGTTACTCAAGATCTAGCTACAATTGTTTTTCCTAATAACTTACATCCAATTTGAAACTAAATCAAACATTAAACATCATAAATAAAAATGCTATTAACTGAATTTAATTAAACTAAACACTTACCCAAAATCTTTGATGTGTGATCGACTGATTCCATCTTCACGTGCACTAGCAAACTTCTACTCCTATCCAACACCTAAGAAAACACCAACAATATACACATGAGTGAGTACTGAAAGGTTACCCAACACACACCCCACTAAAACTCACACTACTCTTACATCTCTCCCAGATGCTGCACACAATTTCGGTTAATATTCTTTAGCCCCACAAGCAACACAACACTAACATCATATCCTTGAAAACTATTCTTTTCTTTTTTAAATCATATTCTTAACTTTCAAAACCATTTTCTGTCTTTTCTTTCAAACCACATGAAAGATTTTCAAATCTTAATACATACTTGAAATGGCCACTCTTGTCAAGTCAAGCACACAACCACTAGAGAGTGCCACATTGACACTGAGCCTCTGTTCAATCAAAACAATAAATCATATCTCAAAACTGGCACAATCTTTTTTCTTTGTTTAAACACTTTGTTTTACTTTAAATTCTCATGCTTATCCCAAGCATCTTTCTTTTCTTTTGAAAACTCATACTTTACTGAAATACTTTTCTTATAAAACTCCTTTTAAACAGTATGCCAAAACACATAAATTAGGCATAAAAATCTATTCATATTTGTCTTTACCAAAAACCTTTTTTACTTCGTTCAGATGTCTAGTTCGGCATGTCGAACCAAAATGGCTGACCAAAATAGGCCCAGTTGCCCAAATTGGTCAATTGAATTTCGAAATGGTCGTCCGAAATCTCCTAAAACGGTCGACCGAACATATTTGGTCTTCTGAAACAGGGTTCATGGTTGAATACTGACAAGAAAATGGCATACCAGTTTTATTCGGTATACCGAATTTCCCCTTTTTCTGAAATCACTTTTCCTTTCAAAACACTTTCTTTTTTTCCTTTTTTTTACTTTAAAATCTTATATTTTACTCAAGCATTTCTCTTCTCTTTAAAACTCTGATGCTTTTCTCAAACATCTATCTTTTCTTTCAAAAACTCAAGCATCTTTCAAAACTCTGTAGTACACTTGGAATAGCTACTCTATGCCAATCCCAAGTCCAACCCAACACAAACTCTAAAACCCTTTCTGAAATTCTTTCTCATAAATCTTTAATCTGGGTTCCCATTGGAACCAAAACTCAGTCTATTCGAAGAAAATCTCTTTAAATCATGACTTTTCAAACATTTTTATTCTTTTCTGGAACTCATGCTTTATTTTAATGCATTTTTGAAAAACAATTCCTGAGACTAGGTTCCAACCCAAACTCTCCCTTAAGAACTGGCGAAAAACACAACACTGGCCAAAACTAGTCCTAAAATACTAGTCTCAACTCATCTAGAATCTGGCTAAAGCTCAGAAGTAAACATAGCTCAAATCTAGCTCAAAACTATCTCTTTTCCAAATATGAAAACTTTTTGAAATCACTTTTCTAGTGTCACCTTGATCAGGGGTGACCTGAGAGACACTGTAACACCCGTAAAATTCATTTTGTAATTATTTACATTTTATGAATTTTATTTCTAGACGGGTGTTACTATTTCGAGGCCCGTTGTGTGGTTTTATGCTTTTGGGCTTGGGTCTCGTGGGCTGGCTTCTATTTGCGTGTCCCTGTGCGTGGTTTGGCACTGTGCTTGTGGGGCCTAGTGTGGGGTCCCCGTGGGGCCCGCTTGTGCGTGGGCTGGTGGTTGAGGCTAGTTGTTGGCCTCGTTGGTGGTGGCTGACGGTTGGATGCTGTGCGGTGTGCCGGTGGCTGAGACGCACAGGTGGGCACGTTTTCAGCTACTCCAGGCGTAGGCTTTATAAGCTGCACCATACTGCACCTCTCCTCACCACCCGTTGCTTTCTTCTCCATCCTTCTTCTTCCTTTCCCTTCCTCTTTGGCGGCGCTACTTCTCCTCCTCCTCCACTTTCTTTCCTTTCCTCCTTAATCATCCTTCTCCTTCCTTCTCCTTCCCCTTCTTCCTTTCCACTTGTCCCCTCACCTCCTCTGTTTCCCCTGTATCCCCTTCGCGCGCGCACCGACAGAGAGAGAGGAAGAGGTTGAGGGAGTGAAGTGGAGGGCTATGCTTGCTCGTGGTGGTGCGCGGAGCTCGCGTGGAGTGCCTCGTGGCCGTGGTTGCGTCGGAGTTCACCGGAGTAGGCCGAGGATCGCTGGAAGCATTTCTCAGGTATGCATCTCCACTCCTTGCAATAGAGAGCATGGAATTGGTAGAAAGTGCTAGGATTGCATGGAATCTAGGTAAATTTCCTTTCCTAGAATTTATTGAGGATTTATGAAGCATTTATGGGCATTTATGCCAGTGGTTGTGTTTTGGGTCGTTTTGACCCTTCTGCCTTTGTGATTTTGTATCTTGATGCTTGGTGAATGGATTTTAGTTTTGTTTGTTTGGTTTTGGTGTAGACTCAAGGGTCTACACTATATGTTTTATGTAAGATTTTTGGTGTTTGTTTAGCGGGTCCAATCGAAGGTCCCAGTTAGGGTGAGTTCGGACGATAGGGCTTGAGTCGTTTTCTGGTTTCGCAGAATTCGACATACCGAATGGAAACGGCCTATCGAATCAGGAGATTTCGGGATACCGATTCTATTCGACATACCGTTTTTCTGTCAGATTAGGTCCTCTGGTCGGAATTCGGTCTTCCATTTTTGGACGGTATACCTAATTTGACTTGAGTGTTGACCGTTGACCCCAATTCGGCATACCGATTTAGAATCGGCATACCAAACCAGGGGATTTCTGCATATCGAGTCTGCTTTCGGCATGTCGATTCTGGGCCCAAGTGAGTTTTGCAATGTGTTTTGATGGCTTTCTGGATGCCGTGTTTTGTCCCTGTGAGAGGGGATTGTGGGCCATCAGTGGTGGTCCCTTGGGACACCTAATGCGTCGTTTTGTCGAGGTTTTGGAAGAGTTTTCAAAGGATATGAAAATGGTTTTCAAAGGAATGGTTGGCCTAGTTTGGAAAATGATTTTCCTGATTTTCTATCTATGGGCCGAGGCAACGTGGAATCGTGTCATCGGGACCAGGGAATGTGACAACATTCTTAAGTGGTTGGGTGTGATGTCCCCTGTTGAGGTCGTGGGGCCGAGATACCTAAGGTTGAGGGACGTCGGGTCCTGGAGGTATAAGTCTCCTTGACTATCGTCTCGAGGCTAGGGTTGTGGTCAGTGGGTTGAGGTGTCTTGTGGCATGATGGGGAGGTATGATACTCATGCTGTTGCTGTGAGCACTAAGGCTCGGGTGTTGTCGGGTGTGGAGGTATGACACTCCCTCCTGAGCACCATGTGTGGAGGACGCCCTGAGGAGGTGTACCTTGTGGTGGCCAGTGCGGGTGGGACACGTGCCCCGTAGCTAGTAGCGTCCTGAGAGACAGGACAACCTTCCCAGGGAGGGGTTGGTTTATGAGGGTTCTCCTAAGAGAGGGGAATCGCGGGACGGTGATCGCTCCTGCACAGGCTTCACCGTGGTAGTGTAGAATGCTGGGGTCGCTCCTCAGTGGACTGCGTGTAGCCAGAGTTTGGTTGCCTAGCGTCGGGCTTCATGACTTACTATGTGTGGTTTTGGCCATTGAGGGCCTTTGCTTGTGGTTTTGGGCTCTACTAGCCCTGGTTTGTGGTTTTGGCCAGTGTGGGCCTTGTTTTTGAGGTTTTGAGAAAAGAGTTTGCGAAAGGAATTTAAAAGGAAAATTGATTATGATTTTGTTTTCCGTGGTTTTTGTGGGGTGTGTACTGGGTGACTTTGGTCACTCATGCTTTTTCCTAGTGGTTTTGTTCGCAGGTGCAGACATGCGATTGGTTTAGCGTAGTGCATATAGTCTGGAGTCTGCTAGCCGCATACACAGGTTCTTGGTGGTTAGATATTTTACTGTTTAGCTTTAGTTTTCCCGTAACTTAATTTGTTTAAATTATTGTGGAAAATTTGGGGCGTGACAAATCTGGTATTAGAGCTCAGGTTCACTAGGTTGCACTACACCTAGGTGTCCGGTCTAGAGACTCCATAGGTTTCGCATGCATGGTAGGGTCTGCACCTGATTTCTTGGCATGGTTTTCTGGTTGTTGCTTTGTCTATGGTGCAAGTACTTTGCCTTTCTCCGGTAGGATGCCACCTCGTGGTCGTAAGGGCAAGGCCCCTATTGTGGAGACCGAGTCCCGAGAGGACGTAGGCGGATGGAAGGTAGTTTGTGAGGAACTGAGGAGTTTGGCGCATGGGATTTCCCACGCGTTCAACAAGAGTAGTGCTAGTGGACCATCGGGTGACCCGTGGCTGAACTAGTTCACGAAGCTTCGTCCACCGTCGTTCAAGGGCAAGGTCAGTGTTGAAGAGAGCCAGGCCTGGCTGGAGAAGGTGGCGAAGATGCTGGAGAGCTTGGCGTGCCCAAAGGAGCATTGGGTGAGGTTGGCGACCTACCTGCTGGATGGTGTGGCAGATAGGTGGTGGAGGTCTGTGAGGCGGCTGAAGTTCCCGGACTCAGTCACTGCTGGTATCCAGTGGAAGGATTTCAAGGCGGCCTTCTATGACAAGTACTTTCCCGCTCATGTGAAGGAGTAGCTTCGCTGAGATTTCCGGAGTCTGGAGCAGGGCACGATGTCGCTGCTCGAGTATGAGACTGAGTTCGCCCGACTGGAACACTTTGCTCTTGCCTATGAGTCTGAGGAGGAGCGGGCGTAGAGGTTTCTAGATGGATTGAACCATGGGCTTCGTGTGAAGGTGATGGGCTATAGGTACCGCACTACAGAGGACATGGTTGGGATGGCTTACCGCTTCGAGGCGGAACATCAAAAGTTTCTAGAGAGTCGTCCCAAAGGGAAGGGTAAGTCTTCTTTTACCTCCCTGTTCTCTTTCTCTGGTCCTCCGAGTGTTGGTGATTTGGGTAGCCTTGAGAAGAAGCAGAAGGCGAGGTCCAGTGTTTCCTCTACAGGCCGGCGGATTTTTGCTGGGGGTAGCGGAGCTAGCTTCAGTCAAACAGGGTCCAGTGCTTCAACTGTGGTCTGGTGGGTGTAGACACCCCGATTTTGAGGTGACTCAGAGATGAGTATCCTTATGTTGCTTTGGATGTGATCAACCCTTAAACCAAGCCCCAAACCTATTAGCAAGCCAGAGCCCAAAGAAATCTGTGAGCTGAGTTGGCGCATCAACCAGGCGCACCTCATAGGTGCCTTGTAGGCGCACATCACTGGCTCACCAAGCAGGCACCCAACCTTTTCCAGGCTGCGGCTGCAGACCTTCCATCTTCTGGGTTGTTACCCTTGCAAACGAATGTGCCATGGAATATTCGAGGCTTTTCATTTGCAAGTCCCTTCATTTCTCATGAGTTACCCATCCATAGATCCCTATAAAAGGACCTCCATAGGCAAACATTTGAGGACAACTTTCTTGGGAGAGAATTCCTGTGCTGAAATCTGAGAAACAGATCTGCACTGAGCAAGCTTTTTGCACGAATTCCTCCTTCCACC
>JAMKQA010016819.1:0-36363 GCA_024699735.1 Posidonia australis
CACCTTGGTGCGCCAGCCCTGCTCACAAATGTCTGATTGGGGCTCTGGCTAATGGGTTTGGGGCTCGGTTTAAGGGCTGATCACATCCAAAGCAACATGAGGATACTCATCTCTGGGTCACCTCAAAATCGGGGTGTCTACAGTGTGCCTAACAACTTTCTCATGTGTAACAGGAATCATTACCCTTTCTAAGGCCTACAATGACTAAGTATTGCATCCATTAGGCACGGAGCACACACGCATTCACTCTTTTGCATACAGTTGCATTATTTTCTCGTAATTTTGTGTATTTCGGTTTTCCTCGTCTTTCCATTAAAAGACTATGTGGCGACTCCTTTCCCTTATCCTTATTTTCCTTTCCTTGGTGTTTTCAAGTTGATGTATCCTTCCTCAGATTCACCATCTTTACCATGACCTTATCTGGATTCATAATGTGCTTCCATGCACGAGGAGTTAGATGGTTCTGCCGACATGGTCACAGGTTGTGAGCTACTTGCCTAAACTGAAGTCTGAGTGGCTTAGAGACAAAGGATGCGATCGAGTGAGGACATCAAGAGGATGTATCCAGTGGTGTTGTCCTAAAAGGGAACAACTTGCCTAAGGAGGGTAAGTGGCTTTTTCGAGGAGGGTTAGCCTTGTGAGGGTCCTACCGAGGAGGTAGGTCGCTAAGACGAGCTTGGTCCTCACAAGGTAGCAAGTTCATGGCATGCAGTGTACTTCGATAGCTGTTTGTGACGAGAGTTGGTTGCTTGATGTCGAGCAACACGACTTAGTATGGTTTTCTACCTATGTGGCTCAAGGTTTCATGGTTTTGGCCAAAGTGGCCTTGAGTTTCCACCTATGTCGTGTTACGACTTTTTACTGTGTTTTGACCAGTGGGGCCCATATTTTGATGACCACGGTTTTGGAAAGTGGTGTTTCAAATAGAAAATATAATGGTTTGAAAATGTGTCTTGAACTAGTTTGATCCTTATCAGGTTTTGCCTTGGTTTTCATGTAGTTTTCTATGATTGCAGGTATAGATGAGTTGTTGCTTGTCCTCACTGGTGCATATAGTAGGAGTCACCTAGTCTTCCACTACATTTCCTAGTAGCTACATACTTTATTAGCTTTTAGATATTTCTTTAAATTAAGCATTTTATTGTATTTAATTTATTTAGGCTAATGAATCTTGGGTCTGACGACATAAGTCGTTACAGATTACACATCATAAACCATGTTCACTTGGTACACTAGCCTAAGGTGTTCGATTTAGTGACTCCATAGGTTTACATATCATAGTCACTTCTCTGATTACTTCTCTGATTTTTGTGTAGGTGTTTGTTCCTTCTATAAAATGCCTCATCGTGGAGGAAAGGGCGAGGCCCCTACCAAGAGATCTACCTCTCCTACGGAGGGTGGATGGTAGGGTATACATGCCAAATTATGGAACTTGGTGTATGGGATTTATCACGCTTCTAGCAAAGGAGGTTCTAATGAATCGACAAGCGATCCATGGCTGCATCAGCTAAGCAAATTGCATGCACTGACGTTCAAAGGCAAAGGTGGGCTCAAGGAAAGTGAGGCATGGTTGCAAAGTGTGACCATGTCGGTGGAACCCTTGCGCGGCTCTCCTCTACTCAATGTGCGAAAACACACGAGGAGATCCGATACGGTCACGGTGAAAACGGTGAATCTGGAAGAAGTGATAAGACCTGGAAACACCAAGGGAAGACAAAAGGATAAGGAAAGGAGTTGCCACCTAGTCTTTTAATGGAATGGCGAGGAAAACCAAGAAAAATTTCAAGAAAATCAAGAATCAAGCAAAATGCAAGGAAAAGTATGCTCCATGCCTAATGGACAATGCAAGATGAATGCGGGCTAGAGAAAGGGTAAGGATTCTGGTTACGCAAGGGGAAGGGGTTTGGCACCCCTATGTGCCCGAGAAAGACTCGGTCTTTCTAGGTTTTCCTACTTTCAATGGCCTGCATGTTGTATGCTTGCTTATTTTATATGCTCATGTATGAAAGCGACTGAAAACATGCCAAATCAAAGCAAAGAAAAGGAATCAAGGGAAATAGTTAATCTGAGGGTCAAATGTAGGCATTGTTAATGCCACTTTACTGTACGCCCTTGGGTGATGAGGAAAATCGTGAAACTCTCAGAAAACGCCTTGCAAAATAGCAGAAATTGGGAATAAATCCGAGAAAATCAAAAAGGGGAAAATAATCCTCTATTCGGGACCATGTCGGCTTTGTAAGCCTTTTATTGTACGCCCTCGGGCAATGGAAAAACAAAACAAGTCAAAACCACAGAAAACTGGGAGAAAACCAAGTTGGAATCAAGCTAGGAAAACGTACACAAAGTCGGGACGAAAAGACGAGAAAATCTGTGCAAAAAGATGTGAAAAGTGATGCAAAGTGCAAGTGTGAATGCAAATATGAAAACTCTAGGGGGTTTTGTGCAAAAATCCCAAATTCTGAGGAAAACTGAAGTTATAAAGCCCAAGTCATCAAAAATACATAGGAAAACACATTCTATGCAATTATGAAGAAATCTAAGGTCAAATGTGCGAACATGTGCAATCCTAGTCAAAATGAAGTTCTCTAGGGGTCAGAATGCAATTTTGCCACTAAAACATGCATTTAATGCAATTCAGTGGAAATTCAGGGTAAAAATGCAAGAAAAATGATTCAGAAAGGTTCCAAGAAGTTTCAGGGGCAAAATAGTCATTTTACCCCTGAAAACAAGCAATCAGAGTAAAATCAGTGAAGTACAGGGGCTAAACTACAAATTGCCCAGCAGAATAAAGCATCCAGAAGAGTTTCAGTAAAGACACAGGGTTAAAATTCAATTTACCCTGAGAAAACATGCTTCAAAAAAAGTTTTCAAAAACTTATGGGGCTGAAGTGCAATTTAACCAGAAAAAACAACATCCTGGATGATTTCAAAAGAATGTAGGGGCTTAAATGCAAATTTCACAGAAAAAGATGCATTCAAAATAGTTTCAAGAAAGCTTAGGGTCCTTTATGCAAAATGTTGAATTGAAATGCATTAAAAGAAAACTTGAGGGCTTTTGCTAAAGTTTAATGCCTGGAAAACATTATTTTAACTGTTCAAGGGGAAGAATGCAATATTTTCAGTTAAAACTTTATTCGAATGATTTTAGAAAAGTGACTGGAGGACCTATATGTAATAAAAGGACCAAAGTGTAATACAAAAAGGACCTAAATGCAAGGAAAACAAAGTTTCAAAAGTTTATTAAAATAAATGTTTTTATAAATTGTTTTAAAAGAAAGAAAGAACGACGGTCGCCGGCGACGGTACTTCGCCACCGACGACCGCCGGAGGGGACACACAAGGCCTTCCCGTGGCGGGAAGCAAGAAGGGAGTGAGAGGAGAGAATCCAACGGAGTGGATCAGGGATCAAACGGTGGGAGAGGGCCTCCCACCACCCTTGCCAATGAGGAGCTTCGGCGACGGCGTCGAGGAAGAAAGGGCCTTTGGAGGGCAGCGATGCGGCGTTCCAGCGGTTGCGGAGGCATCTTGGAGCATCAGGGAGTGTCCACGCTTCTTCTGGAGTGGAATAGAGAAGTAGGGAGCGGAGACGTGCTCTGACAGGCGTCGACGGCATCCTCTCCGGCGGGCGATGTCGTTGCAGCGATCAGGGGCTCGAGGAGCAGCTCCAGGCAATCCGGTGTGCTCGTAGGAAGCTTCAAAGTGTTTTTGGAGGCACGGAGATGCACAGTCCACCTCTGAGGTGGTTGTCTTCTCCGACGACGACGATTCTGGCATTATCCTCCGGCGATCGGGGTGGAGGCTATTGGAAGCGTCGGAACGGCGATCCAAGGGGCGGTGGAGCACTGGGGATGCCAGAGGAAGATCGGGGACCCAGGACGTTCCCTGGATTTGCCCCCCCCCCCCGTCTCTGTCATCGGGAAAAGGCAACAACAGGACACGGAGGAGCTTCTCTGACCAGGGGATCACTCTGGATCCCCTGGAATTGCTTCGAGAAGGGGGAAGGGAATCTAGGGAGCTATGAATTGAAGACTAGGAGGAATCAGAGGGGCGTACTTGGCCTGAGATGCCTCATCGGAGCTCCGGAATCCACTGCTTCTCTTCTCCGCAAATTCTCCTCTCCCACTAGCACTCTCTGGCTCTCCGCTTTCCTTCTCTCTGGTGCGGGAAAAAGGTTTTTTTGAAACTCCGACTCTACCTCCCCTTTTATAGGCAGCAGAGACCCAAACCCATCACTGTAACAACCTTAACAGACCACCAACTAACTAGCTAACCTATTAACTGAACGATCACTCCTCTAACAGACCTAACAAACCACTAAACCATTGTCCCCACGCTGTCCCTTGGTCGCCGACAGGGATGAACGGCGATCCAGGCTTCGTCGGTGGCACATCCTGTGGCTCTGGATGCCCTGGGAGATGCTGGACTGATGGAGCTCGAGCTGGGTTGGAATGGTTAGTGAGATCAATGAGGAGAAAATGGGTTCAATGGCTGAATTGTGAGAAATCAGTAGAGAGGAAAATGGGTGTGGGACTTGTATGTTTTGGTAAAAATTAGTAAATGAGAAAAAAAATAAAGAATATGGAGAGGAAGAAATAAGATGTTGGGTTGGAAGAAAAAATGGGTTAAATTGTTTATGGTGGGCCTTCATGGGCTTTGGGACCAAGGTGGGATCAATTGGGCTTAATGGGCCTATGTGGGCCTTCATGGGCCCAAATGGGCTTCCATGAACTAAATGGGCCTTATTAGGGTTAGAGCTCAGCCACCACATCTCCATCCTGCAAAATTAGAAAATTGGGGTGTCTACACAAATGATTATGAAGATGCTGGAGAGCATAACATGCCCAGAAGAGAATTGGATACATTTGGCCACTTACTTGTCGGAAGTAGATGTAGATAAATGGTGGATAGTTGTGTGGCGGCTAAAGTTTCTTGACTCTGTTACGGTCAACATCCAATGGAATGACTACGAAGTGGCCTTCTACAAGAAGTACTTTCTTGGTCATGTGAGAGACAGATTTGATCAAGAGTTCTTGAGTTTGCAGTAAGGCAGCAGGACCGTGAGTGTAACATCCAGGACCGACCTTAGAGTGTATCCTGCCATTCAGAAATGATGTATCTTGTAATTGAGGTTTTGTTATGTAATATGGATAAGCTGGACTTGATGCTATTCGTGATTGTGATGGATGCAAGTTCTTTTTCCTAGATTTGTTTGTGGTTTTTTCTCATCTCTATTTAGAATAGGCCAGGCAGACCTAGTAGGCAGGTAAATTTAGTGGATATATGTGGCACAAGTTTCAAGCGGGCCTTCAAGGTGTAGATGACCAGTGAAGGTCACCAGTGCAAGTTGTCAGCACGCAATACAATAGCTATAGTAAAATGTTGCTTGACACCTATTGTAACGTACCGAACCCGAAAATGCTACTTAACATAGTATCAACCCTTAATTACAATAATTTACAATAATTAAAATAACAAGGGAAACTCCTACTCAGAAACAACATGTGGCAAGTGGCTCAAAACTCAGGCACCAGTGAACGGACTGCACCCCAACTATGCACTTAAAAACACACAAAGCAAACAAAACGCACGTGAGTGAAATTTAAGTCACTTAGTACGTGTCCAACCATGGAAACCACGAGAAAACACTATTCTCTATCAATTACAAAACCATTTCACAAACTCTGGAAATCATTATTCCAAAACCATGCCATCTTAAAACACTTTTCTTTATGCAAATCTCATACATTTTCAATACTTATGCATTTGGAGAAACCATAATCTCGACCAAACCCAACACAAATCCACAAGGCCACACATGGCTCAAAACAAACACACATTAGCTGGCAACTGGTTAAAACCACAAGTCTCAACTCACACTTGAACCTGGCTAAAATCTTAAGTCGACACAGTCCTATTCTAGTTCAAAACCACAAACCCATTCATGTTCACTTTCTATATTGTCACCTTGATTAGAGGCGACTTGGCACACAAGCAGTCAGTGACGTCGCAACCCCTACCCTACTGCACTACCACGATGCACTTCCCAATGCAGGAAGACAACGTCCCAGACTATAAGCCTCAACCTTTTATCATATAAGCACAGGGATACGTCTTTTCTTGACGTCCCTTGATGTTTGATCACCCGAGTTTCCAGCTCTAGGCCCAGTCAACACCGACACAAAGGGGGTACTCCGGTTTCTCAACCGCCCCCAACCTCAGCTACCACGGTCGTGCCTGATAATTTGTTCCACTGGAATCTCTTACTCCTACCAAATTGCCGACACCAAACTCACGTGGTCTCAAGCCTTGGCATTCATGGTCATGCCTG
This sequence comes from Posidonia australis, assembly GCA_024699735.1. Taxonomy (NCBI): domain Eukaryota; kingdom Viridiplantae; phylum Streptophyta; class Magnoliopsida; order Alismatales; family Posidoniaceae; genus Posidonia; species Posidonia australis. The sequence continues at coordinate 6,329 of JAMKQA010016819.1, forward strand.
ACAACTGGTTCCCTTGGAGTCTCATACTCTTATCAGATCACCGACACCCAACCCCCATGGATCTAGAACCACACAAAATCACTTTTCAAAACCATTTTCATAAAACATCCTCCCACTCATAAGAGGATTCCATCAAATCACATAGGCCAAAAATAATTAAAGCCATTCACTTTCCAAAAATATGGGACTCAAACCCAAAAACACCTCAATTCATGCATTTCTTTATCATGGAATCATCCCCATGATTCAAAACCTCTTTTATGTGGATCACATTAAACACAAGCCAAAACCACATAAAACCCTACCCATAATCATCGTGCATCAAAACCATGGCATAGGGCACTAGGCTTTGGTTCGGTAGACCGAACTAGAATGGGAGACCGAAATAGGCTCAAGTGCCTAGATTGGTCAACTGAAAATTCAGAATGGTCGTCTAAATTTCCCTGGTTTGGTAGATCGAGACATTTTGGTCAACCGAAAACCCCAGAAACGGTAAACTAAACCTTTTTGATCGTTCGAAATAGGGTTTAGGGGCTTAAATTGACAGAAGAACGACATGTCGAATTTATTCGCATACAAAATTATACGTCTTCAGTAGACTTCCCCCAAGCCTTAAGCCACCCAATCGCCTAGATTGGGACCTCCAGCGAATCCCTTTTCGACCAACCACAACTCACACAAAAATCACCAAATGCAGGGCTCTATGTTCACTACCATTGGGACAAATCTCATTCAACACCATTCATCATAGCCTTCGGAAAAAAATAAAAACCATAGAGAGCAGAAAACCAACATTGTAGCATGCATCACACTAAACATGCCAAAATCTACAACAATTCACCATAAAATCCCAAACATAGCATAATCGATTCCTAGGCATACAATCCTACTCATTCATACCAATTCGACATTTTATCATGATTTAATCCTATTTTATCATGATTTCTACTCATTTATTCTTCATCAAAAGAAGAGAAGAAGAGGTGGGACACGTACCTCCTTCAGTGAGCCACGCACCTCACCGGTGAGCTTCCTCCTCATCACGACGTCTCCCAGCCCGCATAGGCATCGGTGAAGATCCAATGACCCCTCCCCCACACCTCTAGCCCTCACTTCTCTCCGATGCCTTTGGCTTGCCAATGCCTTCTCCCCTTCATCCTCCCTTCCTCTTTGTATCCTCCTCCTGCTCGAATCCCATCAGCAACCCTTCGCCAGATCTGTCAGTGGAGGAGACAGAATGAGCATGGGTCATGCGAATCAGGGAGGAAGAAAAGAAAGAAAAGGAAGGCACAAGTCCAACACTGTGCAAGGTTTGAGCAAAACCTCCATGCACGCACACACATTAGCCACCCCAGGTCAAAATGTCACTCACCTGGGGAAGCCAAGCCAACACAGCTACACAGAGAGAAAAGCAAACACACACACATGGCCAGAACACCAAGATTATTCATTAATAAACCATATTACACAAATCTCACAATAATACATGGTTTACAATAATCTGGATAATCAAGCACAAATGTTACACCTATGCCCCTGTTTGCTACAGGATGCATTGTCCTGCCAGTGCCTAACACGCTGCTTGCCTCACATGCAGAGCCATTAGGATTCCCAGACGCTTAGGGAAGGCTTGGGGATTTAAATCCTGGATGTTTCCTATGTTGGGTAAAAGGGAAACGAGAGAAAGAAAGAAAATACACACACACACATAGAAGTGTAGGCTAAGGGGAAGGGAGGAGGTTCATCGGAGTCCACTAGAGCTCAATTGCCAAAGGTAATTGATACTGTTTGGGTAGTGCACGGGGTATTACAGTGAGCAAGTATGAAGCTACTTTTGCCAATCTAGAATGGTTCTCCTAGGCTTTTGACTCCCAGGAACCACAAGCATAGAGGTTCCCGGAGGGTCTTTAACGGGGCTAAGATTGAAGGTGATGGCTTGTCGGTGTCAAACCATGGCGGAAATGGTCAACATGGCTTCTCATTTTGAGAACAAATACAAGAAACTCATGGAAAATCGTCCTAAAGGAAAGTCTAAGACATCTTTTGCTTCCCAATTTTCCTTCTCTGGTATCCCAAGTTCCAGTGGTGCTGGTAGCTTTGGCAAGAGAAGGAAGGAGAAGTCTGGTTGTGGTTTCAGTGGCTAGCACAATTTTGTAGGTAGGACCGACACTGGTCCTAATCTGGTAGGCTCTAGTGGACTGGGAGGAAGATCGTGTTTCTAGTGTGGCCAAGTGGGACATTTGCTATAAATTGGCTTCATTCGTAGTAAGCACCGACCACGTAGTGTGTTACAACTGTAGGAGGTAGGGACACATATAGACGTTCTGTCCTAACCCTCTTAGGAAAGAAGGGAATGCACCACAGTAGTCAACTAGGGGACGTGTCTTCACCATCACTGCTCCTAACACTGGGCCCTCTGGAAATATTATGGAGGGTAAGGATTTGCAGTGGATGTGTTGTATAACCCTCCATGTATTTGTTTGTAACTTCCTGTATATTCTAGATTGTTGCTTAATTTGATGATGTCACATTGATGGTTTGTGTTTGGCCAATAGGTTCTTTTCTTGTGATGGACCTAATGGCCAAGGTTCTGTTTGACTCAGGGAGTTCCTTCTCTTATATCATTGTGTCCTTTGCAGTGGAGAAGGAGGATAGACCAGCTAGACTGACCTTTCATCTCAACGTGATGACACCGTTGGGAGAGCACAGTTTGGCTTGGAGGTACTTGTGGTCTATCAACTTGACATTGGAGGGTAGAGAGTTTAATGTCAGTCTCATTATTATGGACATGTAGGATTATGATGTGATACTGGGTATGGGTTGGCTGGCTCAACATTTGCTCTGATTGACTGTGCTCTAATGAGAGTATACTTTGAGTCTACTGGTCAAGGTTCCTTCTTTATACAAGGTGTGTGCTAGGGTGAGTCTAAGTTCATTATTTTTACAATGAAGGCTACCAAGTCATTGGCTAAGGATTGTGTGGAATATCTAACTAGTATAGTTACCTCTACATCTTCTGAGTTGGGTATTCACAATATTTCAGTGGTATGTGAATATCTCGATGTGTTTCTTGATGATTTGCTTGGCATGCCACCTCACAGTGAATTAGAGTTCTCTATTGATTTGATCTCAGGATCTGGTGCTGTTTTGAAGCCCCCTTATTGCATGGCACCAACCAAATTGAAAGAGTTCAAGACTTAGTTGCTGGACATGGGTTTCATTAAACCAAGTGTATCTTCGTGGGGAGTGCCTATCTTATTCGTTCGCAAGAAAGATGATTCGCTTTGGTTGTGTTTAGATTACCGGATGTTTAACCAAATAATGGTGAAGAACAAGTACCCTTTACCCCACATTGATGACCTGTTCGATCAACTGTAGTCTGCCTCAATGTTCTTAAAGATTGATCTGATGATGGGATACCATTAGTTAAGGATCTAGGACTCAGATATTCAAAAGACTACCTTCCAAATGCGATACAGATACTATGAGTTCACGATTATGCCTTTTGGCTTGACTAATACACCTACTGTGTTCATGAATTTGATGAACAAGGTGTTTAGACCATTTTTGGACACATTTGTGGTGGTCTTTGTAGATGATGTAATGATCTACTCCCTAGATGTGAAAACTCATGCCTTGTACTTGAGAGGAGTGCTGGATACTTTGAGGCAACATCAGTTGTATGTGAAGTTGTCTAAGTGTGAATTGTAGCTGAGTGAAGTCATGTTCCTCGGCCACCTTATTTCTAGATAAGGCATCAAAGTAGATCTTGCCAAGGTTGAGGTAGTGAGTGGTTGGAAGAGGCCCAAGACAGTCACTGAGATCAAGTGTCTTGGGTTTGTCAATTTATTACAAGAGGATCATGCGATATTTCTCTTCTATCGCAACACTGTTGATAAGTTTGACCAAGAAGGGAGTTCCATTTCTATGGAACCAAGATTGTGAAGCAAGGTTCAATGAGTTGAAGGCTCGTCTAATTTCAACTCTTATGTTAATTCTACCTTTTGGAAGTGGCAGCTTCACTGTGTATAGTGATGCTAGTAGTGTTGGGTTGGGCAGTATTCTTATGTAGCATGGTAATGTCATGGCTTATGCTTCTCGTCAACTGAAGGACCATGAGAGGAATTATTCGACCCATGATTTGGAAATGGCTACCATGGTGTTCACGGTGAAGCTTTGGCAACACTACCTTTATGGAAAATAGTTTGAGATCTTTACTGATCACAAGAGCTTCAAATATAGTTTTACTCAGAAGGACCTCAACATGAGGTAGTGTAGGTGAGTGGAGTATTTTAAGGACAAAGATTTCAGTTTGTCATACTACCCTGGGAAGGCCAACGTGGTTGCCAATGGTCTGAGTCATTGCACGCACATGATGGCGAGCCTGATTGTAACATCCAAGGTTGCCCACAGTGTGTATCCAAAAATCCAAAAATGATATATCTTGTAATTGAGACTTTGATATGTGATCTGGATAAGCTAGAAATTATTGTTATTGGTGATTATGATGAATATGTGTTTATTTTTCCTGTGGTTTGTGTTCTCTCTTTATCTCTGTTTAGAATAGGTTGGGTGCACAGTATAGGCGTGTATAATCAATAGGTATGGGAGGCGCAAGTTCTAGTGAACATTCCAGGCGCAAATGACAAGCGGAGGTTACCAACGTGAGTTGTCAGCACATGGCCCTAAATACAGTAGCCACAATGAACGTTGTCTGACAGTTGCTACCCCATTTTCAGTCAACGCCGCCGCCCACCAGCACTTGTTCTTCCTACCACTCTACCACACTAACCACTGGGATTCTCAGATGTGTGACTGTGGCGTGAGGGGTATAAAACACCTCGAGATCTTTCCCTCATTGGCATGAAAAACAAGAAAGAGCATAGAGTGGAGAAGAGAGTAGAGAGAGAATTGAGAGCTGAGAGAGAAGGGAGGGAAACGCGTACAGTTTGAGTCTATCGACGTTCCTCAGTTTTCCGAAGAGCTCCAGCGATCTCTGGTGACCCTCTCCCAGCGCGAGCACCTCGCCGATGTCACGTGCTCTCCAGCAGCAACGAGGTCCCAATGGTCGGCGACGACGAGGTCTCGATGGTCGGTGGCTCCTCCTTCCCCCTCACAGCTCTCTCTCTCTCCCACTCTCGCTCAGTCTCCCTCGTCTCTCCCTTTCTCCGTCCCTCACACGAGCTGGCAAAAGGGGTGTTTTATACACCCAAGAGTCACGAGCAGGTGGGGCAATCGATGTGGCAATGCGTCAGGCACTAGTACAACATTGGTTCGACGGAAAAACCAGGGCAGGGGTGTCAGGCGGCGTTTACTGTTTTTCTGACATCTTACTGTTCAAGCATTTCACCAGCATTTTTCGCTAGTAATTCTCACCACCATTTTCCACCGCCAATTCTCGCCACCAATTTCCGCCACCAATTCTCGCTTGACCCTTATTATGGGGTCCAGAGAGAGAATACAAGGGCTCCAACCACTCAAATCATTAGCAAACCAATCAAACACAAGCACACATTCCCATAATCATTGGGAAAACAAACCCCAGGGCATAATTTCTCATATAGATCTCAATATCAATATACATGCCATCTCAAATTACAATCCTGGGTATTACACTTATCTCTTTAACTATGCTTGTAACTTGTAAAAATATGTTGTTTGGCATACTTGTGATGATTGGTAGAGGTTTCATGAATTTAGAAGATTTATGTAGATTTTTGCAATAATTTTTGAATGCTTGAGTTACTGTTCACCCATTTAAGCTCCTTTGCTTTGGATTTTGATATCTTGAACTACAAGTGTTGGATCATAGTGATTTTTATCCCAAATGTTAGAGTACTTAAATGTCTTTGTTTTCATATATTTTGTGGATTTTTTGTTGCACATAGTGAGATCTCTAGTGGTTCCCATATCAGGCTATTTTTGGGTCTCCTACGCTCAGTTTTTTCATCAAAGCATATATAGACCACCTGTTTTTTATGACACCAATTATAACTATTGCAAATGTAGAATGATGTTATATCTTAAATCTATCAATCTTGATTTATGAGTCATAGTTGTAAATAGATACACTCTTAATAAAAAGAATTATAAAGAATGGAATGAAAATAAGAAGAAATTTGCTACATTTGATGCTAAGGGGTTAAATATTTTGTTTTGTACTATAAATGAAGATTAATTTAATTGTATTTCTAATTGCAGCACATCTCATGAAGTATGACATGTTTTAGAAGTAACTCATGAGGGAACAAGTCAAGTCAAAGAGATCAAAATCAATATGCTTATTCATAAGTATGAAATGTTTAAAATGCAACCATATAAATCTATTGGTAAAATGTTTACAAGATTCAATGAGATTACTAATAATTTACAATCTCTTGATAATTGTCACCTTCAAAGTGATTTGGTTAAAAATATTCCTAAATCTCTTACTCTGCATTGGGAGAAGAAAACTACCACTATCGAGGAAGCCAATGATCTCTCCACATATTCCCTTGAAGAACTTGTAGGAAATCTTACTTCCTATGAAGTCCAAATGAAGGAAAAGGAATTTGAAGATGTTCCTAAGGAGAAGAGTATTGGCTTTAAAGCCTCCATCAAGTCAGATGATTCAAAGGATGATCTTATTATTATCTCTCACAAGTTCAAGAATTTCTTAAAGGAAGGAAGATCTCAAAAGAAGTGGCATAGGAGCTCAAGCTCAAGCAAGAAGGACAAAAGAAAAATCAAGAAAAAGAAGGCTCTTCAAGCAACATGGGATGATAGTGACTCTTCAATTGATGAAGAAATGTCATCCGATGGTGAAATTGCTCACATGTGCTTTATGTTAATATCTAATGAGGTATTGTCTCTAGATAATGTTGTTTTTCTATAGAAGAATTACTTAATGCTTTTAATGATCTTTATTCAAAATATAGACTTTTGAATGTCTAATGCAAAAATTTAAACTAAACTCTTCTTGATATATCACTTGAAAAAGAAATGATTTCAAATAAAAATGATGAATCAAAAATTAAGACTAAAGCATTTGAAATAGAACATGATGTTTTGAAAAATAATTTGAATATCATGAAATGCAAAATATATGCTTTAGAAAATGACATAGTATCCTTGAAAGCCAAAAGTGAAAGTTTGCTTAATGATATTAGTAAATTTACAATTAATAAGAAAAATCTTAATGTATAGAAGGTTAGAAGTGAAAATGTGCATAAAAAAGTTATTGCATATGAAAATGGTTTTGTTAGAACTTAAAATAATGAAAAATATGAATTCATCATTAAGATAACAGAAAAAGGAAAGTGGATTTCCAAAATGAAAAATGATTTGATTCCTATGATTAACACATTTGGACCCATGATAAAGTCGATACCAAATCTTTACTTATCTCAAGTGGCTTAGGTATTTGAGGGTACCTAAGAAGGAGAAGGATCATGGGACTATAATTCATTAACACAGGTCGGTAATTTCATTACTCTTTCTTTGAAAATGTGTGTTTTACTTGCTTTTAGTCAAACATGATTATCTATTGTTGAATGATTAATGAAATTATTTGGATAGAATATCACTCAATTGATTTACCATGATTTTACATAATTTTTCCAATTAAATTTCAATCTATCATAAAACTGATATGCTTGTGCTGTATCACAAAATTTGGTCTACCGAAATTATTGTTGTTAAGATTCTTGCTGTGTATAATTTTATTGATGTTAAAAACTTAAAGTTAAATTCTTTATATCTTTTACACCCTTGGCTTGTGATCATATTGATTATCTTCATGCCTTGATTATATTTTTGGCTCTTTATAAGCTTTAAATATGTGCATGAGTGGACCAAATAAAGAATTTTTATAAATTTCATATATGATCTAACTTGATTGACATATCTTATCTTGTTAAAAATCATCTTTTTAAATCATGAATGGATTGTGGATTAATGTTAGTCTTTGTGTCACCCGCTTACTCTTTTAGCTTATATCAAAAAGGGATTGAGTGTTTTTCAAGATTATATATTCTTGCTCATGATAGGATTAATACTTGTCGATTGTCTATGTTTACAATAATACAATTTTTTTTACTATACATGATGAAGCGAGGGGCAACTTTACTGAATATCTTCAATTTCTATTACATGTATATGATTGAATATCCTTTATAAAAATCAGTTTTTGATGATACTCATGCTTATTGAATATATTCTATTATATGATATATGATTTATTGACTACTTTATGAACATTGATTTTGATGATTCTTAATAAATATCCTTTATTTTTTTGATAATGCTCTTGTTTATATTGCTTTATTATTTGGATTTTTGCCCTCTATTCCTTTTGTTCAATTGGTGTTCTTGTTTCTTTTGACAAAAAGGAGGAGAAGAATTGGGGGTATTTCAAAGCTATTTTTTTGAGCTTATCATGTTATTTTGAGTTAAGTGGGTGGTTGAGTCATATTTGAGCATATTTGTGTTTTAACTTGAATTATATCTTTTTGATATTCTTTTCATGAACTCAATTTTGATATTCTTTCAATAAACCCATATAGTTAGGGGGAGTTTTGATTTTTTTTATTGACTTATTTTATCCATGTTCTAAGAGAAAGTCATTTCCATAGCTTTGAAATGTTTGTTAATTTATCATCATCAAAACGGAGATAATTGTTGGTGTAGACACCCTAATTTTTCAGGCTTGCAGGTAATCTTCTCAAGAGTGTTTGGTTGCTGGACTCTTAATCACTTTTCTCCAAAGCCAACTTGACGTCTTAACCTAATTTCATCCACAAAACTAGCCTAAGCCTCTATTTTAATCTTAAAACCCTAGTGGACAATCAATACATTAAACCATGTCCTAAACCCTAGTAATGTTTCAAACCTAATCAAACCCATGCAAATCCAACAAAACAAGCTAGTAACTTGATGTTTAATTGCACCAAAGCCTAAGCAAGCCCACCAAAGCCCATCAAAGCCCAAGTAAGCCCACTTAGGCCCATGAAAGCCCACAACACCTCAGCCCATTTCTCCTTCTTCTTCCAACCCAACAACCAAAACCAGCCACTCCTCCACATCAATTCATAAACAATCAGCTACCTCCATTTCCACATATGTACATGAAGGATCATTCCCTCACCCCACAGCCTCACCAACACATGCAGTCTATGTAATGTGTGGAAGACCAAAGAAAGGTGAAGCCACGATCCAACCACAGCCCATCCTTTTCTCCCCATTCTCATCTCCTTCAGCCCGTCTCACCACGTCACCCAACAACAGCCCTAACCAAGCTTGAGCCCTCCGTGATCCAGTGCCACTAGCTACCTCATCACGAGCTCAGGTGACTGTCGATCACTGTTGGCGTTTGGGCAAGCAGCAAGGGAGGTGCGTGGAGGACAATAAGGTTGTTAGTGGTTGTTAGTTTGTTAGGAGAATTGTTAGTTTGTTATGGAGTTGGTTAGTTATTAGGATTTTGTTGAATATCTTATGGTTGTTACAGTCGTCGGGGCTTCACCTATAAAAGGGACGGCAGTGTGAAGTGTTGAAACGGAGGAGAGGAAGTGAGAGGAAAGATCCTAGAGCTCAGAGCGTTCCTCCAGTGGCAATCCATAGCACGGCATCCAGCTCCAGTCCTTCCTCCAGCCAGCTCTAATCGTCTTCTCCAGCTCCGACGTTCCGATCGCGCCAGCTCCAACCAATTCACATAGTCGTTCCTGGCCCTCCTCTGCCAAACGACAGCCTTGCTCTGGGTCTTGGATCTTCAGTGAACCTATCGAGCACCTCAAACCTTGCATTGGCCGCCTCCAATACCTCAGAGCATCATCTATCGGAGGAGAACGTCGGCGACGAGGAAGACAGCTTATCACAGGTAGGTCTTCATCCCTGAGCTCTCCCTTCTTTTCTTTGTCATCTCGAGCATCTTCCCTTCCTTCCTAAGTGTAACTCGACATCTCGAAGCCTCTGTTTCCTCCCTTGATCGAGCACATCGGAGAGGATAGAGTCGACGGCGAGGTGGATCGAGAGGGACATGCACGTGTCCCTAGTGGTCTCTGTTGGCTTGCATGCCTTTGCTTTCCTCCCCTCGACGTTCGAGAGGTCACTGATCACCGCGATAAGGCCTCCATTTGTCCTTTGAGCTCGAGCTCATCGGAGAAGTTCAGATCGCCGGTGAGATAGATCGGGGAAGACATTCACACGTCTCTCCTAAACTCTGACCACTCGAATATCTTCCTCTTCATCCTCGTCACTCTCCCGTGCATCCTGGAGCCCAAGACTGCCGTTCCAGTGCCTCCACCGTCCACAGCGCCGTCGCCGGAGGTGCGTCGACGATGAGGGAGACGGGAGGAGGCTTCCAACCATTGAGCTCCCAATCCAAACCATTGGATTTCCTCCCCTCCATCTCCTCTTACTTCCAGTAAGGCCTGATGCACGATCAGGCATCGGGATGCCCCGGAAGGGCATCCCAAGCGGTCGTCGACGGCAGAGTTCCATCACCAACGGTCGTCTTTTCTTTTTTTCTTTAAAAAAAATAAAATTTTCTTGTGAGTAAACTTCTGATACTTTTATTTTCTTACAAATAGGTCCTCATGTCTTGCATTTAGGTCCCTACAATAGTTTTTTTTAATCTTTTTAATAATATTTGTTCTGAAAATTGCAGAGGAACCACTGTAAGTCTTTATTAATGTTTTCTAGGTTTACAAATTTGACATAAATCAACTGATTTACTTTTCTTACATTCTAAGTCCAGAATTTTGCATAAAAGCCTTGAGCTTTATTAAAACTATTCTAGATTCATATTTTTCTGGCACAATCGCAAATTAAACCCTGGATATTCAAATATTTGCTCAAATGTGCTCAAAAGTTTGCATTTAAAACCCTGAGCTTTATTAAAATAGTTCTGAATGCATATTTCTTTGTTTAAATTGCAAATTAAACCCTGGATATTCAAATATTCACTCAGATGCGTTCAAAATTGCATTTTAACCCCTAAATTTCACATATTTCACACAAAATGCAAATTTTCATGGGAGAAATTATAGAATGGGCTGACAGGAGTAAGGACTGGAGCTGTAGTCGTCGCCACAGCTTCTCGCTGTCTCGACGACAGGTGCTGCTTCTCTGCTGATAGTATCACTACCACAGCATGCACAACATATTCCTCCATCTGCTGGTGGTCCGCCTTTTGGGCTGACAGGAGTACAACGGCCTGTGAACCCGACCATACCGGTTCAACAGCTGTTACTCCCACACACAACACCACGCCCAACACAGCATAACATTCCTATACCCTTGCATCAAATACAGGCTTCAGCATTCACTCCACCACAGACAACACACATACACGGGTACGCTGGTCATCACGCCATGCCACCAGGTGGCGAGATGATAGATCCGGAGGAGCACACGGGTGCTATGGATACAGTGTACGCGAGACCTGCCCCAGCTGCACAATCACTGTCAGCAGCAACCCTAAATGCACTTCTCACCAATATGAATGACCTAAAGAAAACACTACAAAAGTGCATGGCGAGGATTGCCAGCCTTATACCTTTCGGGACCTCTGCTATTTCCCAGAGGCCATACTCCCTCCGAACTTCCATATCCCGGAATTCGAAAAGTATAATGGGAAAGGTTGCACAATCTCACACCTTAGGGCATACCGTGGCGATGTCGCTCAGTTACAGGCTGATGAGAGACTTCTTATTCGCCTTTTTTAGAAAAGCCTCACAGGTCCAGCTTTGAAATGGTTCATATCCCTAGATATAGCCACTATAAAGACCTGGAATGATCTCAGCCAGGCTTTTCTAGAACAGTATTCCTTCAATATCGACATAGTCCCAAAGCACGAGAACCTAGTCTCCACAAGGCAGAAGCCCCACGAGCCGTTCGGGGAGTACATCGGACACTAATAAGCCCTCGCTTCACAAGTTCGTGATAGACCTTTTGACGAAGAGTCTATCAAAATAATAATTCGAGGAGTGCAACCAGCTACTAGGGCTCTGCTAAGCATCTAGCCTATTTCCACCTTTGCATCCCTGATCAAAGCTGGCACCCATGTCGAGAGCTCACTGAATAGCGGAAGCTTTCCTGCATTAGCAGCATTCGCAAAGCAGACCATGGCTTCAGGCGAAACCAATAACAACAATGGTGGCAACAGCGAATCCAACACTAGGTATGCACGGAAGAAGGATTCTGCCAAGAATGTTGTGGCATATGTTGGAGCTCCCGTTATGTCAGTCAGTGTGGTGCACTCGCTAGCTCAGAGTCAGGTGGTCTACTCTCTTGCACCTAGGGCACCACATACATTACGAATCACTACCACTGCTGAGCCATTCTACCATCCCACACCGGCAAGGCAGGGGCGCTACCTAGGATCAAGGCAACTCCCACAACCCGAGAGGGATTACACTCCTCTAGTTGAGCCACTGAGTGTCGTATTTCCTAAGGTAGTGTCACTCCTGAGGCTTCTGGAAATTTGCCCACCACCGAACCCACTTCTGCGGTGGTTTAAAGCGGATTTATACTGCAACTACCATAGAGCCGCAGGGCACTCTACAGATAACTGTTTTTCACTCCGAGGAGTAATTCAGGATTTAATTGACCAAAAGGTCATCACCATCAACACACAGGAGGCAGAGTCCACGCTCGCTGCACAGACACCTCATTCCTCTGCATCCACATCTAGCAACATAATCAACCGACCCTTGCCTGAGCATGTACCCTGAACTTCAGGAATTCATTTTCTTTCTTCTAATGAGACTGCACCTTTCGATCATTCTCTTCTCATCCATGATGTCTCAGATCCGTTCCCCTATCAGCTTAGTCAATCTTTCATTGAAACTTCCAGTTCAGTAATCAATATGATCCAACTGACTACCAGACTGAGGTGCACGGCTACAAAACCTACTATGCAATCCACCCCATCAACAATCAGTTTGTCAGCCACTCCATGGCAAGATCTGACCCACCAAGCACCAACACCTACTCCACCAGCTTTGGTCCTAGTGGGATTGAGGGCTCGTGTTCCTATGGACATCAACTTGACGCAGGATACTCACCGCATGCCTTATAGCTATACCACAAAAATGTGTGCTGAGGTGACGCAGTCAGGATGGTTATACAAGGCCCCGGTTCTAGCAAACAAAACCAGCTAACCCACAACTTCGTTTTCCCAACAAAAGAACCAGATCCCCAATCAAATCCATGAAGAGACAATCCCAAGAGCTAACCCCTCCACTACCAAGACTGACTCACCTGTAGCTGACATAACAACCCAATTAAAGAAAGTCAAAGCAGATATCTCCATCTGGGACCTAATCAACACATCGGCTGAATATCGAGAGGCATTTCTCCGAGTTTTCCAGGTCACACATGTTTCCCCAATAATACAACCATCAGCCTTGCAAAGCATGGTAGGGATGATAGCCGCGTCGTAGGTCATTTCATTCTCTAGCTCAGAGCTTCCCCTAGTAGAGACTAGTCATAATCAACCCCTGTTCATCACGGTGCAATACCAAAATTTCCACATTCCTTTTACTTTGGTGGATAATGGCACCAGTTTAAATGTCTGCCCTTTGCGAACTGCAAGCCAGGTCGGCTTTAAATCCAAAGACATTACCCCAACTATGAAAGGAATGACGGCATTCGATAACACGCACCATAATGCTCTAGGGATTTTGATCATTCCCTTAATTATTGGTCCTGCCCATTTTGAAGTCGAGTTCTATGTTGTCGACCTCGAGCCATCCGTCAATCTTCTGCTTGGGCGCCCTTGGCTCCACAAGCATTAGGTTATCCCCTCTACCCTTCACCAAATGATTAAGTTCCGCTGGAACAACGACATTGTCGTTGTGATGACAAAAAAGCTTGAAAAGGAGAAGGTTGAGGCAGTCTCTTCAATGTCGCTCCATACTGTCCATTTTGACCCTAAGCCTTCTGATGTGCTTTACCGTGTCAACCGCTTTGAACTGGTCAATTTCATTCCGATTCTTGAGCGTGCCAGCCATTTGGCCACTTTTGGCAATCCTTTTTTGATGGTCGAGAATCTGTGTTGGAGGTGGGGGTATGAGAAAGGAGCACCTCTCGGGCAGAATGGCCAAGGAATTACCGAACCAATTGCCGCAGAGAAAAGGCGATAGTTCGAAGGACTGAGATACGAGTGGAAACCACAAGATGGATACTCGAAGCGTCGCAAGTACCAAAAGCTCGTTATTCCACGAGATTTAACTAACTTTGTTAGTGCAGGATTGCTAGATCCCAATCAGAGTTTTGTGCTTGCAGAGCCTGAGCAGGATAAACCAGTCAATGGGTCAGAATGGATATGTGTAGAAGATTATTACTCAGAGGAGGAAATTGTGGACTCCAGAGTGGATTTGACATCGTTCATGCCACCAGGGATAGCTATGCTGGCATTGCCACCTCTGGAGTTAGCTGAAGGACTTTCTACAGTAAAGCTACAGTCTTGGATTCAGCAGGGGCAGTCTCAACAATAGCAGCATCAGTACATCAGTCAGCTTTGAAGGGGTTGCAGTCGGGACAGCTGGAATCATTGCTTGAGGTGTTAGAAACTACCAATGCCTATTATGTGGATTTTCGTTTCTGATGAAGACGAGGGGGATGCTGTGGTAGCACAGGTTGACAGCATGCTCAGCGATTTGGAAGTTCTGTTTCAGGAGCAGTTAGCAGTACTAGCCAAAGACGCGCAAAGTTAGCGTAGGCACAAAAAGAGGAAAGCAATAATGACAGAACACACTACAGAGCAGACAATCGCACCGGGTCAGTCTGCTATAATGATCCTGGAAGAGAACAGATCACTAAACGCTAGACCAGAGGAGTTTATCTCCAATCAACCGGGAGGCAAGTCTAGGTGGTATTATCAGTCCTAGCCCCACTTGAGCAGTGGGGTCCAAAAAAAAAGATCCTGAGTAAGGCTCAGGAGGGAATGTGAGCGGTAGCACTCACATCAGTCAGTCAAAGGACAGCTGCCCACCTATCACACATGTTGTACAAGAAAATCATGAAAATAAAAACTTTTGTCTACATAATAAGGCTGTGAAAGAAGTAGAACAACTAGATACATCTACAAGTTCAGAAATAGTAGACTCTGAGATCATTAAAGGTGCATACAAGAAAACCAAGGTTACAGTTACCATTCTAAAGCATCATCAAGGACAGAATGCTGAGAAAATGTGCACCTTTGAGGACATAGATCCATCATTCGAGCAAGAACTCCTTCCCGAACTTATCGTGTGTGGAGAAGAAGATGATGTAAAAATAAAAGAGGAAAGTCATGATGCGCCAGAATTCCAGCCTTATGATGATGATCCAGAAAGCCCTAACTTGCATGTAGAAGAAGAAATTGAGTATGTAAACATTGGCACCGATGAAGATGTCATGGAAGTGCGAATAAGCGCCAGACTCATATTACAGGCTCGAGCAGAACTTGTTGAACTCTTCCGAGAATACGCAAATATCTTCGCCTAGAGTTACGATGATATGGTTAGGCTAGACGTCGAGGTAGCGGTGCACACATTACCGCTTAAACCTGACGTCAAGCCAGTTAAACAAAAATTGCGTAGATGGCAACCGCAGTGGCTATTGAAATTGAAAGAGGAGATAATGAAACAGCACAAAGTTAACTTTCTGAAGGTCATCCTCTACCCAGAATGGTTAGCGAATGTGGTTCCAGTACGTAAGAAAGATGGTCGAGTCCAAATGTGTATTGATTACATGGACCTAAATAAAGCAAGCCCAAAGGATGATTTCCCACTCCCACACATTGATGTGTTGGTAGACAATACTGCAGGGCACAAAATGTTGTCGTTCATGAATGGATTCTCAGGTTACAATCAAATCCGAATGGCAGAAGAGGATATGGAGAAAACGTCCTTTATTACCCTATGGGGAGTGTTCTACTATAGAGTTATGCCATTTGGGCTCAAGAATGTCGGAGCCACATATCAAAGGGGGATGACAGCCTTATTCTACGATCTCATGCACCAAGACATCGAGGTTTACGTGGATGATATGATCACTAAGTCAAAGGAGCCTGAAGAACACATTGCTTGTTTGAGGAAGCTCTTCAAGTGCTTGTGAAAATATAAGCTGCGGCTGAACCCCAATAAGTGTGTATTTGGGGTGTCTTAGGCAAGCTACTAGGATACATCATTAGCCAAATGGGAATCGAGGTAGATCCGAACAAGGCTAAAGCCATCATCGAGATGCCTCCTCCTACAACAGAAAAAGAAGTCCAAGGGTTGCTGGGGCGATTGTAGTATATCAGCCGGTTCATTGCCCAGTTGACACCAATTTGTGAGCCGATCTTCAAACTCTTAAGGAAGAATGCGCAAATCCGCTAGAATGAAGAGTGCCAGGAAGCATTCGACAAAATCAAAAAGCTCTTGGTAAGACCACCAGTCCTAGTTCCTCTAAAACCAGGGCGTCCTCTGTTGCTCTATTTGTCAGTAACACAACATTCAATGGGCACAGTCATGGGTCAACATGATGAAACAGGTCGCAAGGAGAGGGCCATTTACTATTTGAGTAAAAAGTTCAATGATTGCGAAGTTAAGTATATCGCAATCGAAAAAGTTTGCTTGTCCCTCATTTGGGCCACATATCGCTTAAGGCACTATATGATGCCATATCCAGTTCTATTACTATGCCAACATGATCCCATGAAATACCAGTTTCAGAAGCCCGCACTGGTGGGTAGATGTGTCAAGTGGCAAGTGATCTTATCTCAGTTTGATATCAATTTTGTCACTCAGAAATCGATGAAGGGCAGGCTATGGCAGATCACTTAGCAGATTTACCCGTGCCAGAGTATCAACCCCTGCAGACTCAGTTCCCTGATGAGGATATACTGTTTGCCATGGAAGAGAAAGAGTCAGTAGACCCTCGAGATAAAGATCAATGGAAGCTTTACTTTGATGGCGCAGTTAACAGGTGAGGCATGGGCATCAGTGTGGTGCTGGATACCCTGCAGGGTCAGATGATCCCACTTGCTCGAAAGTTAACCTTTGTGTGCACCAATAATGTGGTAGAGTACGAGGCATGTATTTTTGGCTTGCAGGCTGCATTAGAACATGGTGCATGGAAGCTACTTGTGCATGGTGATGCCATGTTAGTCATCTCACAAGTTAATGGCAACTGGAGAACCAAAGACCTGAAATTAGTTCCATACCATAACCATCTCTTAAAGCTGATGGCCGAGTTTGATGAGATACGCTTTTCCTTTATGACCAGGGCCAAGAATGCTTACGCAGATACACTAGCCACTCTTGCATCTTGGTTGTCCATACCAGAGGATGACACAGTGAAAGTGTCAGTAACCTGCACAGACCAGTCGGCACACTGCATGAGCATAGAAGAAGCAGATTCCACAGTAGAGCTCCCATGGTATCATAACATCAAAGCCTACCTGGAAACCAGGAGTCACCATCCAGATGCATCAGCGGTAGATAGAAAGAGCATGGTCTGACTGGCTTCAAAATATGTGCTAAAATTAGGTCACTTGTATAGGGGTCATACAATTAGATGCTTCTACGCTGTCTTGATAAAAAGGAGGCTGATACAATAATGTTGCAAGTGCATGCTGGGACATGTGGGCCCTACATGAATGGGCTATTTTTGGCCAAGAAAATAATGTTACAAGGTCATTTCTGGTCAACCATGGAGACGAACTGCTGTCAGTTTGTGCGAAGATGTCACAACTGTCAGGTCCATGGCAACATTATTCATGCACCACCGCAGTAGCTCCACAACATGTCGTCACCTTGGCCTTTCCTAACATGGAGAATAGACGTCATCGGAGCGATCCACCCAGCAGCTTCCAATGGACATCAGTACATCCTGGTAGCAATTGATTACTTTATGAAATGGGTGGAGGCAGCTTCTTACAAGACAGTGACCGTCTCCTTAACTGAAAAGTTCATTAGGAACAATATCGTTACCCGGTACGGGGCCCCGTATTCAATCATTTCTGATAATGGGACAAATTTCACAACCAAAAAGGTTGAGGATTTCCTGCAGGAGTTCCATATCAAGCATCATAGGTCCTCCCCGTACCGTCGTCAAATGAACAGGGTTGTGGAATCCACCAATAAGAATCTAACCAAGATTCTTAAAAAGATGGCGAACACACATAAGGACTAGCATGACAAGCTGCCATACGCTCTATGGGCTTATTGAACATCAGTCCAGACTTCAACTGGAGCAACTCCGTATTCTCTAGTATATGGTATGGAAGCAGTCCTACCAATAGAAGTGGAGATACCATCGCTCAGAGTCCTGAAAGAAGCAGAGCTATAGGAGGTGGAGTGGATTGAGGACCGCCTTGTTCAGCTAAACTTGATAGATGAGCATCGGTTGCAAACTATGCATCACGTGCAATGCAATCAGAAATGCATGGGCAAAGCTTATCAGAAGAAGGTCCGACCAAGAAGCTTTTTGCCAGGGGACCTGGTCTTGCGAGCAATACATCTCCCTGATAGTCGTGGTAAGTTCAGACCCAATTGGCGCAGACCATTCGTGGTCAAACAAGTCTACTCTAGAGGAGCTGTCATCCTCGAGGACATGGATTGCATCGAACAGTCAGAGCTAGTTAATTCATGCTACCTAAAAAAGTACTATCAGTGATCATAAACAGTGTGTCCTTACTTTGCGACACTAACATTTTCCTCCATGCATGCATGAATTCATGTTCTTCTGCATCCATGTAGCCTTGCATTATAACACATACTAACCCCCATTCAGTATACGCATATATTGGCCGATGATTGTTCTCATCATCACATGCATGGATCTTAGCCTAGTGATGATAAGCGAAATAAGCCTACCAATGTTGGGAATGCGTAGCACCTCCTTAAGTAGATACTATTCAGGTAACCTAGGGAGTGAGGGAGCCACCTTTCATTGTGAATTGGGCGAAGTATCCAAGCATCTCAAGGACCCTACACCTCCCAAAGGGAGATAAAATGTTAGGGGTGAGAATGAGAGCATGAGAAATAAAACAAATATATATATCTGTGAAAGGACATAAAAGAATTAGAAGACAAAAGTTGCAGATAGAAGTTAGCCCTAAAAGAGAGAGCATGATGGGTAACACTGTCCCTCCAATTTATCTTGGAGAGGAGTCCGAGTGAATACCTAGAAAGCATGTTTCCAAAAAAGGCCTAGCCAACCCTTTAAACAGCAGCAACTCCCCACCATAGACCAGGTACCTATTACCTCCAAGCCAGGGATAGGGTGAACTCACATGCCTATGAGGGAGAAAGAACAAAGAATAAATAAAATACAAAAGCAGGGGTATGGTCCAATGGGGTTTGGAACGGAGCCTAGGACATGATATCGCATTTTCGGAGAGCCACCCAAAAAAACTAGGGGCTTGGATAGTGTCTCGTGAGGTTTGGAGCTACCATTCCCTTGTATACTTGGCGATAAGCATCCCAATGCTGAGGGCGCTAATAAGATCCCACAAATCATTCAACATGCATGCACTCCTTTCCATAAACTTCATCTTAAAAACGTCGTAGAGTTCAATCTGGTTCACTTGGTTGGGGAGCGATAATAGCTTTCGATCTAAGAGAATCAGGAGGGCATTGCCTAAACCAAGGGCATGCAAGTTGCTCTTGTTGGTTAGGGCCAGTTATGTCAAACCAGGGGCATGTTAGCTATCCTATGGTTAGACACACTGAGCCAGTACTCGACCAGGGGCATGCAAGCTGCTCTGATTGGTTAAGAGTCATCCATGTCAAACCAGGGGCATGTCAGTTGTCCTATGGTTAGACACACTAAGCCAATGCTCGACTAGGGGCATGTCAACTGCTCTATAGGTTGAGGATCCTATGCTGCGTTTGGTACGCTGGAATGAAAGGGAATGGAATGAAAAATCACATTGAATGAAATTCCAATGTTTGGTACAAAAAAAAGGATTGGAATTTCATTCTCTTGGGAATCAAATTCCTATTGAGGATGGGAATTTCATTCCATCTCAAAACCTAAGGAATCCCATTCCATTCCAGAGTCATTCCTTCTCACGAAAAAACACGCGAGCCTCCTCCCGCAACCTGCAACTACAAGCCTCCTCCCGCAGACTTCCCCCCGCCTGTCGCATCCCTCCTCCCACAGACTCCCCCTCCTCTCGTCGCTGCGAGCGTCCTCTACATACTTCCCCCCCTCCGCAAACGGCCTCCCTCCTCCTCATACTTCCCCCTCCTCCGCAGACTCCCCCTACCAACGGCCTCCCTCCTCCGCAGACTCCCCCTACCAACGGACTCCCTCCGCAGACGGCCTCCCTCCTTCGCATACTTCCCCCACCTCCACAGACTCCCCCTGCCAATGGCCTCCCTCCTCCGCAGACTCCCCCTACCAACGGACTCCCTCCGCAAACGGCCTCCATCCTCCGCAGACTCCCCCTGCCAACGGCCTCCCTCCTCCACAGACTCCCCCTACCAACAGACTCCCTCCGCAGACAGCCTCCCTCCTCCGCATACTTCCCCCTCCTCTGCAGACTCCCCCTGCCAACGACCTCCCTCCTCCGCAGACTCCCCCTACCAATGGACTCCCTCCGCAGATTTCCCCCTCCGCAGACTCCTCGAACACCCCCCCCATCCCCCGCACAGACTCCCCCCCTCCTCCGCACAGACTCCCCCCTCCTCCGCGCAGACTTTCCCCCTCCCACACAAACTCCCCCCTTGCATACTTCCCCCCTCCCGCGCAGACTCCCTACCAAACACTGGAATGGAATAAAATTATTCCATTCCTGTCTATTTGCATTCCAGCGTACCAAACGCAGACCTAGTAATCTACTGGGAGGCACTCTAGCTATCTCATTTGGCTTCTTAAGTTCCTTATGAGGGCTCAATCATCGAACAATCCTAATCCTTTGGGTTGATGGCTATATCTCATTACTTGGGTACCTGGTCAAAACCGGTTGGTAACCAGGGCCTTCCCTCAAGGCTATGCACAAGATTTAGTCTGTTCAACCACTCCCCGCCCAGTCAGTTATAACATTCAGCTTTGGGCCAATCTCTCTAATTTTTCAGTACCATTTGCACCGCATCTTTCATCTGTCTACTTTAGACTTACAATGTATTGTTGAACGGAACAAAGTTGAAATCTGTTTCTATAACAATGTTTTGAGCATGTTCTACAGGAGATCGTTTGCCCTTTCTGGTGAGGCTTGAGTCAAGGAAAGCTGAAACGCCTTACAGATCATGGGTTTCCCTACGATGGTTGTGCCCACATACTGCTCAGATATTCTCCAAGCATGGATCAGGTAGTTAACAGAGAGCGATCGCGACAAACTGCGGACTTGGGGGATCTCCTCAAAACTTCTGGATATCACGAAGGTGGAGGTTTCTCGATACTTCCTGTGTGCAGCTGCCCGGTTCTGGAAGCTAGCTCATCATGTATTCTGCTTTGAGAGAATCGAAATGACCCCAACCTTGGAGGAGGTCCACAAAGTATGCTGTCTACAGAGGTTCCTGGGACCCACCATGTTTATGCGGTGCAACGGATATTCCTCGGTTTTGATTGAGTTGACTGGTCTATCAACCGGCGATTGTAGTCATCAGTTTATCTGTTTAGACGAACATTCTCCTATGCTACAGCTGGCTTACTTTGACAAGGTGGCCGGGATGCGCACCTCCATGGGTGACGAGCTATGGTTGAAGGACTTTGTTATCCGCTTCTTAGGGGAGTTGATTTTCAGCCATGGTCGAACGATCGTAAACATTGAAGTCGTCAAGATTGCCTTGGCAATGGTTACCAGTCAGATAGACTTGGCCCCAGTTATCTTGGCAAAAACTTACTGGGCTCTAGACCGATCACTGCGATGCTGTCGGCACTTTTACGGCTGTGGAGCTTTTGTACAGGAATGGTTGGCTGCACATTTGGGTGTTGAAGTCTTACACCCGCAACAGTCGGCCTTCGAGTCCTACTGTCAAAGCAGCCATGCACACATGCTCACCTCAGTTCAAAAGGAGTACGAGTGGTTAGAAAGCTTGACAGAAGACAAAGTCATGTGGCGCATCATTCCTTTGGCCACCCATGAGTTTGAGGCTTTCTTCAACACAGTCGATATGAGGCTTATTGTCCTGCTGGGGGTGACTGGTGGAGTTGAATATCACCTAGTCCATGTGGTGCGGTAGTTCGATTATTAGCAAGATTCCCTTGTTCAGGGGCAAATGCCAGCCTAGTTCCAAGAGTACCCCTGAGCTCTTATGCTATGACTCAGGAGCTATGTCGCCTGCTTAGTGGCTCCATACGATCGAAGGATCTCATAGTCATAGAGGGGAAAGGTTGCACAATAGATTACGAAGCTGAAGTTGAAGAGACATGGCCGATCTGCAGTGCTGCTCCGAGCCATATGCTCTTTACCAAAGCTTCAGGGTCGAAGGGATCCAGAGATGATACAAATTCTGGACATTCACGTTATGCTACTGGTTTATTATAAGTTGAAATGCATGTAATCACTTCATTAACTGTTGTAACAAAATTCTTTGGAACACTTCTAGCCAGCTTCTTTGATTGATGCAGAATAGAACTTGCCATTTCGACAACATGTGCTTAGCTGGTTCAAACTGTTGCTTTCATCTGCCTGCCGACTTGGCACTGGGGATCACCCAGATAATAGTCGAGAATCTCGTTTTATTGCCTTGGCCTAGACAAATGAAGTCTTCACAAACTTTTGTACCAGGTATGGTGAAATCCAGCCTAATCTGTTAGACTTGTCCTACTCAAGCAAGTCTTGTTCCCATCTAGACCTTGGACAGGGTTTAGGTGTTCCTATCCCGGATTCGCACCAAAAGGACGAATCTCGGCAACATCTGCTCTACTGGACTTGTTTTAATCAACCAAATCTTGCTTTCATCTTCTTCTAAGCCTCATACGAGGACTAGAGCTTGTCCCGCTTGGTAAGTCTTCCTCTTCGGCGAACAAGTCTAATATCCAGCCATGCCCCTACCAGTGGGCGGATATTCTGAACTATCCTGTCAGCATCCGTCAATTCGCCATTCTTGGTCGGTAAGTCTAAAACTTACCATTCTCCTTCTGGTCAGTAAATCTGAAACTTACCATTTCCCCTCTAGTTGGTAAGTTTGAAACTTGCCATTTTTCCTTTTTAGTCTGTAAGTCTGAAAATTACCATATTCCCTTTGGTTAGTAAGTCCGAAACTTACCATATTCCCTTCGGTCAGTAAGACCGAAACTTACCATACCCTCTCTGGTCGGTAAGTCCAAAACTTACCATATTCCCTTTAGTCGATAAGTTTGAAACTTACCATACCCCTTTTGGTCGATAAGTCCAAAACTTACCATTCTCCCTTTGGTCGGTAAGTCCGAAACTTATCACATTCTCCCTTGCTCGGTAAGTTCGAAACTTGTTATTTTCCCTTTTTGGTCGGTAAGTCTGAAACTTCCCATATTCCCTTTGGTCAGTAAGTCCGAATCTTACCATACACTCTCTGGTCGGTAAGTCCGAAACTTACCATTTTCCTTTTGGTCGGTAAGTCCGAAACTTATCACTCTCGCCATTCTTGGTCGATAAGTTCGAAACTTACCATTCTCCCTCTAGTCGGTAAGTCTGAAACTTACCATTTCCCCTCTGGTCGATAAGTCCGAAACTTGCCATTTTCCCTTTTTAGTCGGTAAGTCCGAAACTTATCATATTTCTTTTGGTCGGTAAGTCCAAAACTTACCATATTCCCTTTGGTCGGTATGTCCGAAACTTACCATATTCCCTTTGGTCGGTAAGTCCAAAACTTACCATTCTCCCTTTGGTCGGTAAGTCCGAAACTTACTACCTTCTCCCTTGGTCAGCAAGTCCGAAGCTTGCCATTTCCACTTTTCGGTCGGTAAGTCTGAAACTTACCATATTCCTTTTGGTCGGTAAGTTCGAAACTTACCATATTTCTTTTAGTCGGTAAGTCCGAAACTTAACATACCCCCTTTGGTCGGTAGGTCTGAAACTTACCATTCTCCCTTTGGTCAGTAAGTCCGAAACTTACCATTCTCCTGCTGGTCTGTAATTCCGAAACTTACCATTCTCCTACTGGTCGGTAAGTCCGAAACTTACCACATTTTCCCTTGGTTGGCAAGTCCAAAACTTGCCATTTTCCCTTTTTGTTCGGTAAGTCCGAAACTTACCACATTCCCTTTGGTCGGTAAGTCCGAAACTTACCATATTACCTTTGGTTGGTAAGTCTGAAACTTACCATACCCCCTCTGGTCGGTAAGTCCGAAACTTACCATTCTCCCTTTAGTCAGTAAGTTCGAAACTTACCATTCTCCCACTGGTCGGTAAGTCCTAAACTTGCCATTTTTCCTTCTTAGTTTGTAAGTCCTGAACTTACCACATTCCTTCTTGTCGGTAGGTCAGAAACCTACCATGCCCCATTCGATCCTTGCTCAGAGAGTCTAGCATCGATGGTGCCCCCTTTTGTCGTGCTCCAGATGAAGTACACCAACCCCTGTAGACCGGTACCCTGGACTACTTGATGGGTGCTAGTCAAGGTGTCTATCCTGGTGGACAGTAGATCTAGTATCCTATCGTGCCCCCTTTCTCTTAGGCTGGTATCCCGAACTACCCATGCAATACTTGTGGTGCCCGATGGATTCCCCACTCGCCTTGTTCCTTCCCTCCTTTTGGGCTAGTAGCCTGAACTATCCAGATGACTTCCGTGACCAGTAACTTTTCGGTCGACAAGCACCGTGAGTCTTGTCCGGTGCTTTTCTTGACAAGTGTGATAACCAGTCATGTCCTTTAGGAGCTGATTGGTCGTCAACTTGTCAGCATTTGTCATTAGTATTGGTTTTTGTGATTTAGGCTTCGTTTGTGGCATTCCGGGAGCCAAGATAGGACTTCTGGTGCATTCACCAACTGGTAGCTGGTTGCCAATAGCTAACTCTTTCTTACAGCTTTGGGCAGGGTGTCTTTGTCAACCCTGAGCAGTGGTCTCTTCATCTTGTTCCTTTATCCTTGTAAGAGAGGGGCGGGGTGTCTTTGTCAACCCTGAGCGGTCTCTGTCCCATTCATCCTCCAACCTCGCTCAGGAAGGAGCATCTGTAGACACCCCAATTTTGCAGGCTTGCAGGTAATCTTCTCAGGAGTGTTTGGTTGTTGGACTCTTAATCACTTTTATCTAAAGCCAACTTGACATCTTAACCTAATTTCATCCACAAAACTAGCCTAAGCCTCTGTTTTAATCTTAAAACCCTAGTGGACAATAAATACATTAAACCATGTCCCAAACCCTAGTAATGTTTCAAACCTAATCAAACCCATGTAAATCCAACAAAACAAGCTAGTAACTTGAAGTTTAATTGCACCAAAGCCCAAGCAAGCCCACCAAAGCCCAAGCAAGCCCACTTAGGTCCATCAAAGTCCACAACGCCTTAGCCCATTTCTCCTTCTTCTTCCAACCCAACAACCACAACCAGCCACTCCTCCACATCAATTCATAAACCATCAGCTACCTCCATTTCCACATATGTCAATGAAGGATCGTTTCCTCACCCCACAGCCTCACCAACACATGCAGTCTGCGTAATGTGTGGAAGACCAGAGAAAGGTGAAGCCACGATCCAACCACAGCCCATCCATTTTTCCTCATTCTCATCTCCTCTAGCCCGTCTCACCATGTCACCCAGCAACAGCCCTAACCAAGCTTGAGCCCACTGTGATCCAGTGCCACCAGCTGCCTCATCACGAGCTCAGGTGACCGTCGATCACTGTTGGCGTTCGGGCAAGCAACACGGGAGGTGCATGGAGGACAGTAAGGTTGTTAGAGGTTGTTAGTTTGTTAGAAGAATTGTTAGTTTGTTAGGAGAATTGTTAGTTTGTTATGGAGTTGGTTAGTTGTTAAGATTTTGTTGAATCAGTTATGGGTTGTTACAGTCGTCGGGGCTTCACCTATAAAAGGGACAGTAGTGTGAAGTATGGAAAAGGAGGAGGAGAGGAAGTGAGAGGAAGGATCCCGAAGCTCAGGGCGTTCCTCTAGTGGCAATCCAAAGCGCACCAGCCAGCTCCAGTCCTTCCTCCAGCCAGCTCCGATCGTCTTCTCCAGCTCTAGCGTTTTGATCGCGCCAGCTCCGGCCAATTCGCACGGTCATTCCTGGCCCTTCTCTACCAAACAACAGCCTTTCTCCGAGTCTTGGATCTTTAGTGAACCTACCGAGCACCTCAGACCTTGCACTGGCCGCCTTTGATATCTCAGAGCATCATTTGTCGGAGGAGAACAAAAATATAGGAGTGAACTTTTGAAAATAGAACAAAAATATGAAAACACTAGCTTTTTTAGAAGCTTATAGGAGTGAACTTCTGACTAAAATACTAGATTTTAATCCCTGTGTATGACCATATTTTCCTCAACATGAGTTCAATATTACAAGCTAACTAGTGAGAATTTACAATTTTTGCTATTGACATCATAACCCAAACCCGATGCCATTCTCAACAAATTTGACATAGCCACTGTCACTTGCCACCTCTCGCCATCGTACTCCGATCATTATCGGTCGTCACCCACCATTGTCCGCCACCATCAGTCACCACCAACCGGTGGCCACTGTCATCGACCATCTTTACTATTCACTCATCGAATGAATCCATGCTTTGAACAAATGGTGGTGGTGATGGTGGTTAAAGAGAACAAGAGACGAGTAGGAAGAAAGAGTAGAAAAAAATAAAGAGAATATTTTCATCATTTAACTAATGATTGAGTAGCAAGAAGCTAAGTCAAAAAATAGAATAACAAACAAGATTGTGGTGGATGAGAATCTAACTACAAAAATCTCAATTTTTAAGTTCTCTTAGAAAAACTAAATTCCTAGGAAACTATAGGCTACAAAAGCTAAATCAAACACAACCCAAGATATGCTATAAAACATGCAATGGATTTGGATTTTTGGTAGTGGCCAAACAACATCCTTTCCTATTAAAAACCAAAAAAAATTTACAAGATTCCATATCAAAGATTCCCTTATTTTGCTCCCTGCTAAAAAAAGTATTTTTTGCTTACATACTTTTGCAAAGTAGTGTATTTATTTGTATACCCTTCAATAGAACCATGCCCATGTATAATCATCTAGTATTCTTGTATTCTTTTTTTTACGTCTCTTATCTAACCCTAGTTAGGCTCCAACACACTATAGGAAATGCCTGACCTACCCCTATCAAATCCCACATTACAAAAGAAAACAACACCTAGACCCTTAACTTCTTAGATGTTGTCTACCCCACTCCCACCATCACCATTGTCCATTCCCCATGGATTTTGCAGATACATATACATACATACATACATACATATATATATATATAGAGAGAGAGAGAGAGAGATTGTGACTTGAGAAACAGCCAAAGGGGTAGTTTCCTTGGAATGAAACGCATGGGGCTTGTTGGATTCATTACTAGATCGAACAACCATGAATGTACTCCTTTCGACCGCACTCAACATCAAATTCACTACGTTGAGACACAATGTTGTTTCCATCACAAGATCCATTGCATGCCCTCCGCATCAATGCCCAATCTCCGAGCACCACCCATTGTTCGCTGACACCATGCCCATCTTTGCCTCGGTCCACTCCTCGCTATCATTGTTGATCCTTCCTTAGGGTACGCAAGAAAGGGTAAAATAGACTTTTACTAGGCACTTAATGAACCAAACTAGGGGTATCCATGCGTTCGAGTTGATCCAAAAACCTGACCTATATGGATAGGGTTGGGTTTTTCTACATCATGGATTGAGTAGCACTACTAGAAAAACAGGAAATCGCGAGGACAAATGTCCTCGCTAAGTCCTCCCAATGTCTTCGCAATTTCCTCGCTAATGACCTTTGCGAGGACAATAAGTCCTCACTAAATGCATCATCGTTAAAATTCAATTGCGAGTAAATTTCCTCGCTAAATCCTCGTAAGAAATTTTGCGAGGACTTGGCGAGGACAGAGAGTCCTCGTTATGTCCTCGCTATTAGTCGTAATTTCCTCACAAAGTCCACGCTAAGTCCTCGCAAAAATTAAAAAAAAAAAAATAAATAAATAATTGCGAGGACTTAGCGAGGAAAATGTCCTCGCTAAGTCCTCGCAAGTAATAAATAAAAAATAAAAAAAATTTAAAAGTCGAATGATTAAAGAAGAAACACTGCAAAATTACCACAATGGTTTTAGTCTAATTACCATGATCAAGAACACTAAAAAAACTAGTTCAGCATTTGATGCAATTATCTGCACTGGTGTCTGCAAGTAGAAAGAAATACATCCAACTTTAAAAGAAGCATAATTTTAACTTAAAAAACAACAGTAAGATTCGAGAATAACAAACCTTCAGAGCATTCTGAATCCAACTTTGAAACTAGAAATAATTTTACCTAGACAGACAACAGTCGTGTTAAGATAACCAACCTTCAGTGCATTTTGAATAATTTGCACACCAATTTTCTGGTCAAAAATTGCAGTCTGCAGTTTATCAAGCTCTTTAGATGCATAGAGCAGGGCAACACCACCACCAAGTACAATGCCATCCTCCACGGCTGCTTTGGTAGCATTCAAGGCATCAGTGACTGTCCTTTTTCTCACCAACTTCCACCTCACTAGCACCACCAATCTGAGAAAAACAATCAATAAATGATTTACATTTTGTCCTTCAAAGAACCATTAACCATGAGGTTTACACAGAAGAAACACAACTAATAAATGATTTATGTTGTCATTCAAAGAACCAATAACCACAAGGATCACACAGAAGCAAACAAACCAATTTTACATGGCTACATATTACTTATTCCTCATGACTCATTTCAGAAAGCAGCTACATTTACAATTTTTCTTTCACTTAAACAATTTAATAGTGACGCCTACCTCCCCACTCGACCACCCACTCACCCCAAACCAAAACAAGAACTAGCAGCACTCCATATCAAATGTTGACAACAGTGTCATCTTTGGAAACAGTTACCTGTAATTGAGCAAAATCATTAATTGAACCTCACGAGTAGACTAACCAATATAGCACTAAGAGCAAAAGCTTGCACAAGCAATACATTACATATTTTCCCATCGTGGACCATAAAAATTCAGTGATATACTGACAAAATTGTAATAGCATTTTAAATGTGTGACATGTGCCTGTAGAAACTTCTAGAATTCACCTTTTTACAAGTTCCAAGCATTTCAAATTCCACCTTGTCAAGGTTCATCCCAAGTTCTTCAATTATTACTTGTAATTTACCAGGAAAATAAAAATGCTCAAAATAAGTTGTCAAACAAGAAGAGGTGCTAAAGAAGGTAAGAGTTTTAGGAGTTGAGACCCACTTCACCACCAATCAATGTAGCAAGATCCTGCAAGTTTGCTTTTCTGTTTTCTCCAAAACCAGGAGCTTTGATGGCACAGACCTAGAGATTCATTACAAACATGCATTTATCAGAAGACCCAAAATAAAAGGCACTAAATAAAGTAAAGGATTCCACAAGGTGCACAAAGTAACCGACCTTAATCCCTACTCGGAGCTTATTAAGAATAAGTGTCGCAAGTGCATCACTTTCAATATCTTCAGAAACAATTAGAAGAGGTTTCTGTTTCTGTTGAAGTGCATAAAATGTAAATCAAAGTTATTTCTCAGCACTATCGAAAATACAACAGAAGATTTGATGGGCATAATCCTACTTTCAAGGCCATCTCTAGTACTTTAACCACTGCTTGCATGCTTGATATTTTCTTTTCGTGTATTAAAATGAGAGGCTCCTCGAGTTCCTGCAACCCAGCAGAATTTAGCATGTAAATAGTAAATAAATATAGTAAATGGGGATCAAAACCATTGAAGAACAAGCAACACTCACACATTTCTGGTTCTTCTGGTTGGTAATGAAATAAGGAGAAATATAACCTCTATCGAGTTCCATGCCCTCAACCACTTCCAATTCATTGTCAAGAGTTTTACCATCCTGAGGGGGTAACCAATATCAGGTATATTGCGATAGAAGGCTAGGTAACCCACTAGAAGGAATGCTGACACAAAATTATCCTTCATGAAAATTACAAAGCAAT
>JAMKQA010016820.1:0-26212 GCA_024699735.1 Posidonia australis
TTGCATGAAGTCAAATAGGCTTGAAATGGTGTAGTGGGCCCAAATGGGCTCAATCAGGGTTTAATGGGCCTAAGTGGGCCTTCATGGGCCCAATTGGGTTTCCATGAATTAAATGGCCCAGGTTAAGGGGTTTGAGCTCAACTACCAGACCCATCCTGCAAAATTGGTAAAATTGGGGTGTCTACAGTAAGTTTGAAACTTGCCATCCCCTGATTTGTAAGTCTGAAACTTGTCATCTCCCAGTCGGTATGTCCGAAACTTTCCATCCCCCAGTCGGTAAGCCTAAAACTTGCCATCTCTCGGTCGGTAATTTCGAAATTTGCTATCTCTCAGTCGGTAAATTTAAAACTTGCCATCTCTCAGTCGATAAGTCCGAAACTTGCCATCCCCCGGTTGGTAAGTCTGAAACTTACCATCTCTCGGTCGGTAAGTCCGAAACTTGTCATCTCTTGGTCGGTAAGTCAGAAATTTGCCATCCCTTAGTCAGTAAGTTTGCAACTTGCCATCTCTCGGTCGGTAAGTCCGAAACTTGCCATCTCATAGTCGGTAAGTCCGAAACTTGCCATCTCTCTATCGGTTAGACTGAAACTTGCCATCTCTCTGTCGGTTAGACTGAAACTTGCCATCCCTCGGTCGGTAAGTTTGAAACTTTCCATCTCCTAGTCGGTAAACCTGAAACTTGCCATCTCTCGGTCGGTAATTCCGAAATTTGCTATCTTTCGATTGGTAAGTCTGAAACTTGCCATCTTTCAGTCTGTAAGTTCGAAACTTGCCATCTCTCGGTCGGTGTAGACACCCTAATTTTGCAGGTCTGTAGGAGCTGGGCTTTTAATCACAAATGAACTCAAACCCTGGTTTAGTCCCAAAGCCAAAGAACACCAAACCCAATAGGAAATGGTCTGAGCCGTGATCTGGGGCCATGCAGGCGCACCTCTCTGGCGCACCTGTCTGGCACACAAGACATGCGCACCTATCTGGCACCCCAGACAGGCGCACCTCTTAGGCACACCATGCAGCCGCACTGGACATGCGCAAAGCCCATGAAGCCCACTAAAGCCCATGAAGGCCCATTAAGTCCACCAAAGTCCATCAAAGCCCATGAAGCCCTCTAAAGCCCATGAACCAGCCATTTCTTCAACATATTTCAGCCCATTTCTTCTTCTTCCTCTTCAAAATTAACCAGCCAAAGACCAACGATCCAGTCGCAACCCAACATCCTTCATCTTAGATTCCACAATCACTATCTCACCATGTTGCTCAGCGGCAACCGTAACCAAGCTCGAGCTCTCAACGAACTGGGGTCGTCGGATGCATTGTCACGAGCTCGGACGGCCGTTGATCACTGTCGGCATGCAGGAGGTAGCAAGGAAGGTGCGTGGGGGACAACAAGTTGGTTACAGGCGTTAGTTTGTTAGGAGGATCACTGGTTTGTTACGAGTGGGGTTGGTTGTTAGGATCCTATCGTGGTCTGTTACGTGTTGTTATGGGTTCACCTATAAAAGGAGTAGTTGTGTGAATTAGGGAAAAAAACAGAGAAAGGAGAACGAGAGAGAAGGAGAGAAGAGCGAGAGAGAGCATGTTTGCGGAGGCGAGGAACCAGAGCCTTCAGCCACTTCCAGCGAGTTACGAAGGCAGAGCATGTAGCTAGACTAGGTACACCCTTCTCAGACTTCTATTCACTTCAATTATAGTTCCCTAGGACTCCCTTTGTCTTCCGTGTTCGATTCCAACAGGGCCAGAGGCCTCCTCTGGTCGGAATCAACCCTCAGGCCTCACCGGAGTCGTTTTCTGATAGCCTAGGTGGGAGTGCTGGTCCAGGGCTTGTCCTTGGTCCTAGGAGCTTGGATTCTCCTCCCTAGACCTTCCTCTTGCTTCTCCACCCCTCAAATCCCCGCTCCAGTAGTTGCAGAGGCCTCCACCAGAAGATCGCCGGAGTCGCGCCAGTTCGTCGTCGCTGGGGAAGACGACTGATGCCAGTGAAGGGACGCATGCCTCCAGCCTTGTCGTGCCTCTCCGAGCCTCTAGGATTGTTCCACGGCATGCCCCCAGTGCTCTGGAGTCTTCAGATTCAAGCCACGTGTGTTGGACAGCCACAACAGTCGTGCTCATCGGAGAAGGATTGCGTTGACTGCGAGTTTGGTTCGAGGATGGGGAAAGTGTCCCATTCTTGCTTTTGGAAGTGGGGAAATGCTCCTCTCAACATGCCAAAGCCTCCTGGACCTCTAGATCATGCACCATAGCCCTCCAGTAGCCCCCTTCTTCTCCAATGCCGTCACCGGAGTGCTCCGATGGCGACGGGGATGGATAGTCCATTCCCACCGTTAGATCTTCGATTCGGACCAGTGGATCACTCTTTTCTTCCCTTCTTGCTTCCCATGGGGTCTGATCTGATCTTAGATCAGACCATAGGATAGCCCTCTGGTAGCCTGGTCGTTGACGGCAGAGCTCCGTCGCCGACGACCGTCGTTTCTTTTTTTTCTTTAAAAAATGAAAAATAAAATTTTTGTAATAAAACTTCTATAACTCTTGTTATCTTTCAGATAGGTCCTTTTTTCTTACAAATAGGTCCTTTTCCATTGCAAGTAGGTCCTTCCTCTTACAGTTAGGTCCCTACACATTTTTTTCTTTAAATTGTTTGAATAAATTTTTAACTGAAAATATTGCAATGTACCCCCTGAGCTTCCCTAATAATGTTTTCCTGGCTTAAAAATTAGACAAAAATCCCTAATCTTTATGAAAACATTCTGAATGCATATTTTATTTGTTCAAATTGCATTTAAACCCCTGATCTTCATTAAAATTCTTCTGAATGTGTATTTCTTTGTTAAAATTGCAAGGTAAACCCTAAGCATTCAAATATCTGCACAGATGTGGTTTAAATTGCATTTTAACCCCTAAACGTTTTATGGAATTGCTGTGAATACATATTCCTTTGGTTAATTTGCATTTTAGCCCCTGAACTTTTCTGAAATTATTCTGAATGCATGTTTTGATGGCATAATTGCATTTTAACCCTTAAGAACCTTCAATTTGGTTAGAAATACATAGATTTGCTCATTTGACCCCAGATTTCTTCAAAATTACATGAAATATGTTTTTCTATGTATTTTTTGATGATTTAGCTTCAGAAATTAAGTTTACATTCAGATTCTTGGTTTTTTGCGCAAAGGCCCCAAGAATTTTCATTTTCAGTGCTTTCTTCCTTGCGTTGTGCCCGCATTCCTAGCTCGTTTCAGGCTTGGTTTTCTCGTCGTTTCCTGGATTTCGATCGATTTTCGTATTTTTTGATTTGATTTGGCTTTCCATCGCCCGAGAGCATACATTAAAAGGCTTAACAAAGCCGATATTGTCCCGAATGAGGATTATTTTCCCAATTTGATTTTCTCGGATTTCTTCAAGTTTCTGCTAATTTGCGTGACGCTTTCCGAGATTTTCTTGATTTTCACGATTTTCCTCATCGCCCAAGGGCATACAGTAAAGCGGCATTCTCAATGCCTACATTTGTCCCTCGGATTAACTTTTCCCATTTATTTCATTTCTTGTCTTTGATTTGGCATGTTTTCTAGTCATTTTTAGCATGAGCATTGAAAATAGGCAAGCACACACCCATTAGACAATGGTAAGAAGGAAACCTAGAAAGACCGAGTTTCTCGGGCGCATGGGGGTGCCTAACCCCTTCCCCATGCGTAAGCAGAATCCTTACCCTTTCTCTGGCCTGCATTCATTTGTGCATTATGTCTATTAGGCACGGAGCACACATGTTTTCTGCATCTTGTTTGCTTCTTGGTTTTCTTATGTGTTTGGTTTTCCTCGTCTTTCCATTAAAAGACTAGGTGGCAACTCCTTTCCTTATCCTTTCTCATCTTTCCTTGGTGTTTCCGAGTCTAGTCTTCTTCTCCGAATTCACCATCTTTGCCGCGACCGTATCGGGACTCCTCGAGTGCTTCCACGCACTCGATAAAGGAGAGCCATGTAGGGTTCCACCGGTATGGTCACAGTCGGTAAGTCCAAAACTTGCCATCTATAGTCGGTAAGTCCGAAACTTGCCATCTCGCGATCGGTAAGCCCAAAACTTGCCATCTCTTAGTCGGTAAGTCTGAAACTTACCATTTCTCGGTCAGTAAGTTCAAAACTTGCTATCTCTCGGTCGGTAAGTCTGAAACATGCCATCTCTTGGTCGGTAAGTCCGAAAATTGCCATCTCTTGGTTAGTAAGTCCAAAACTTGCCATCTCTCGGTTCGTAAGTCCGAAACTTGCCATCTCTCGGTGGATATGTTCGAAACTTGCCATCCCCTGGTAGGTAAGTCCAAAACCTGCCATCTCTTAGTCGATAAGTCCGAAACATGCCATCTCCTTGTCAGTAAGTCCGAAACTTGCCATCCCCCAGTTGGTAAGTTCGAAACTTGTCATTTCTCGGTCGGTAAGTCCTAAACTTGTTATCTCCCAATCGGTAAGTCCGAAACTTTCCATCCTCCAGTCGATAAGTCTAAATCTTGCCATCTCTTGGTTGGTAAGTTCAAAACTTACCATATTCTCTCGGTCAGTAAGTCTGAAACTTGTCATTTTCTCGATCAATAAGTTCAAAACTTGCCATTTTCTCTGTCGGCAAGTCTGAAACTTGCCATGTTCTTTCAATTAGTAAGTCCGAAGCTTGCCATACCCTTTAGTCGGTAAGTCCGAAACTTGCCATATTCTCTCAGTTGGTAAGTACGAAGCTTAGCATACCCTTTGGTCAGTAAGTCCGCTATCTTACCATGACCCTTTCAATTTCTGCTCGGGTTGGTTGGAATCAGTGTTGCTCCCTTTGGTTGTGTTTTGGATGGACTAGACAAACCTCTTTCTTCGAGCTGGTACCCCAAACTACTCGATTGACACCTGTCACGGCATCTATCTTTCTAGTCAGTAGGTCTGGTATCTAGTCATGCTCCCTTTCTCTTGGGCTGGTAGCTCGAACTACCCAGTTGACAACCATTACATTGTTTGAAGTGGGTTGACAACCCAAACTGTTCGGTGATAAGTCCGACAACTTATCTTGCCCATTTTTTGTCAGCAAGCACCGCAAGTCTTGTCCAGTGCCTTTTTGGCAAGTGTGATAACCAATCATGGCCTTTATGAGCAGATAAGTCGTCAACATACGTCATGCATTGTATGCATCATTCATTCATGCATCAGCATTCATCAGCACATATTATTCATCACCAATCGCATTCACCTCAGCATTAACACTAGCATTCAATGTTAGCATTTATAATTAGCATTGGTGTTCCTGTTTCAACATCATTTTTGCACTTGCATTTTGCATCTAGGATCTTGTGTCTTCATCGTGAGTTTGGCATCTATTTTCTACATTGGCATTTTGGTGGTAGGTCATGGCTTTCGGTGCATTCACCGACTAAGTGGCTTACTACCAGTAGCTAGCACGTTCTTGCAGCTTCGAGCGGGGTGTCTTTGTCAACCATGAGCATTGGTCTCGTTTCCATTCGTCCCTTGACCTCACATAGGGAGGGGCATCTGTAGACACCCTAATTTTGCAGGATTGTAGGTAGTCTTCTCAGGAGTGGAATTTTGGTTGCTAGGCTCTCAATCACTTTTCCACAAAGCCAACATGACATCTTAACCTAATTTCCTCCACAAAACTAGCCTAAGCCTTTGCTTTAATCTAAAAATCCTAACAAACCCTAATTCTAATAAACCCTAATCCAACCAAAACCCTAATCCAAATATACCCTAACTGAACCCTAACCCTAACTATAACAAACTCCTATAACAACCTAAACAAGCCCAAACAACCTAACTACCTCCCACTCCTTCATAACAACCTCAACAAACTATAACAACCGAAAAACAAACCCCTAAACTACCTCCCACTCCTTCATAACAACCTCAACAAACTATAACAAACTAAACAAACCCTAACAACCTAGCTACCTCCCACTCCTTCATAACAACCTCAACAAACTATAACAACCTAAAACAGACCCTAAACTACCTCCCACTCCTTCATAACAACCTCAACAAACTATAACAACCTAAAACAGACCCTAAACTACCTCCCACTCCATCATAATAACCTCAAAAAACTATAACAACCTAAACAAACCCTAACAACCTAACCATCTCCCACTTCATCATAACAACCCCAACAAACTCCCCATAACAACCCAAACAACCTAGCCATTGCAAGTCTATAAATACCATCATTTGCATAGAAGAAAGGAAAAAAAAAGGAGAGAAAGCTTGGGAAGAAGAGAGAAACCAAGAGCAACCACTCAAACCCGAGTAGCCAAAGCAGCTTGAGGAAGATCTGATCACTGAGAAGACTCAGAGGAGGAGCAATTCAAAGCTCAGGCCAGCTCCGGTCACCGTCTCTGGTGAGCTTCGGCGACCATAAACACTCCACACCCACTTCCAGTTCAGGTAAGCCATTGATCAAGCTAAATTTAGTTGCATTTCATCTCCTGGACCTTCCTCAATCTCCCTGGAGTCATTACACTGGAGAATTGAAGCCTTATTGCAGGAATTTCAAGTTCTATGGGTCACCGGACCCATTTTTTCGATGAGTGAAGTGAGGGCACGAATCCTTTAAATGATTCGTATCCTGTAGGTTGGAGCTTAGTTAGGATTTCCTCCCTCTTTCTTTTCCGCCTCTTTGGAAGCCACGAAAGCACTTTTAGAAGCCTCTAGAAAAAGCTCGCCGGTTGCAGTTCTCACTGTCACCGGAGAGATGTACAGTGAGGATCGACCGGGCATTTTACTCACTATGACTCTATCCTGAGCATTGGAATATCTTCCCCTCCTTTCCCTCAGGCCTCAGAAGCTTCAGAGTCCTCCTTCGAGCCTCGATCTCCTCCTGCAGTTGACATCACTAGAGACGACAGTGAGCTAGGTCGGGAGCGGATCTCACGCTACCTCTCTTGCCTCTAGATAGTGGAACATAGCCTTCTCCACATCGTCGACCTTTCAGGAGCTTTGGATCACCACTCCGTCGCCTTTAGCAACCCTTTCTTCTCTAGGCCCGTCGTCGGAATCACGACGTCGACAAGGAGGTGGGAGGAAGTTTCTGGCCGTTCGATGCCTCATTGGTGTTGATAGATCCTCTCCCCATTCTTCCTTCATACTCATCAGGTGTTTGGATGCATGATCGGGTGCTGGGAAAGCCTTGGATGGCTTCCTAGGCAGTCGTCACCAGCGAGGTTCAATCATCGACAACTGTCGTTCTATTTTTTTTAAAAATTCTTTTAAAAAACTCTTCATAATTCCTTTTCTAGCATTTAGGTCCTTGCATTTTGCATTCTAAGCCTAGCATTTAGTTGTAAATCTTTTAAATAACGTTTTGTCTTGGAAATTTATAGTTTGGCCCATGCACTTTTTTTATGAACTTTCAGATCCTAAATTTTTGACATAAAACCTCAGACTATGTGTAGATACCTCATATGCTTGCAATGGGACCTTAAACCCTAAACACTAGGTTAAACCCTAAACCAAACTCAAAACCCTAATCCAAACCCCAAACCCTAGGTTAAACCCTAAACCAAACTCAAAACCCTAATCTAAACCTTAAACCCTAGGTTAAACCCTAATCCAAACCTTAAACCCTAGGATAAACCCTAAACCTTAGGTCAAACCCTATGTCAAACCCTAATCCCTAAACAAAACTCAAAACCCTAATCCAAACCCTAAACCCTAGGTTAAACCCTAATCCAAACCGTAAACCCTAAAAAATCCTAAACCCTAGGTTAAACACTAAACTAAACCCTAAATCATAAGTCAAACCCTAAACCCTAATATCAAACCCTAACTACTTCCCACCTTCATCATAACCACCTGTAACAACCTCTAACCACCTAAACAAACCCTAACTACTTCCCACCTTCATCATAACAACTTGTAACAACTTCCAACAGCTTCTAACTAACCACAACAACCCATAACAACCATGGCAAGCCTATAAATACCCCTCATTTGCAAGAGAAGAAAAAGGGAAAAAAAGAGAGGAGAGAAAGAGGTTGGAAAATTTGAGAGGAGAGCCCCCAAAGCTTTTTCCTCCCAACCAGAGCAACCAGAGCGGTCCAAAAGGATGGAGGAAGCTCCGATGGCCAACACCTCTGTCCTCTCAGGTATGCCCTCCACTGACCTCAATTTACTTCAGAAGTAGCTTCCTGAATCTCCCTCTTCCTTCCCCGAGTGATTCCAGTAGAGCTAAGGGGTTTCCCTAGCTGGAATCAAGCTTTCAGGCCTCACTAGAGTCGTTCTTCGGTGACGGGGGTGGGGGCACGAATCCAGTGTTTGATTCGTGCCCCATTCAGCTCGATCCTTCTCCCACGGACCACCTATTGGTTCTCCACCCGTCAAAACTCCACTTCAGTCCCAGTGGAAGGCATTAGTGGAAGCTCGTTAGAATCGCGACATCTCGCCGTCGCTAGGGAAGACAATGAATAGTGCTGCACGATCGAGCACCTCCAACTCCACTGCGCCTCTCCAAGCCTCCAAAAACATTCCCCGATGCGCCCCAAGCACTCCAGAGCAATCAAAGTCAAGCTTCGTGCCCTGGACCACTCCCACAGCAATGCTCACCGGAGAAGACGATGGCGACGGCAGGCGAAACCCAAGATCGAGAGGATCGGCACCATTCTTGCTCGAAGATGATGGAAAATCATCCTCTCAGCTTCCTCAAGCCTCCAGGAGCCCTGAGTGCCGCGCCACAGCCCTCTAGAACCACCAGCTTCCTCAGTTCCATCGCTAGAGTCGCGTCGACGGTGAGGGAGGTGGGGTCCAACTCCAGTCGTCGAAGCCAAGAGCCAGACCATTGGATCTTCTCCCCTCTTTCTCCTCTTGCTCTCGGTGGAGCCTGATGAGTGATTAGGCCTCGAGATGCCCCGGAAGCCCTGAGCATTGTTAAAATAGTTCTGAATGCATTTTCAGTTCTGAATTTGCAAGTTAAACCCTGAGAATTCAAATATTTGCTTAAATGTGACCGGAATTGCATTTTAGCCCCTGAATTTTACTGATTTCACAATGAATGCATGTTTTCTAGGGTAAATTTGCATGTCAGTCCCTGGAACTTTCTGTTTTCAAACATAGACTCTTTTTCTTGCACATTTAACCCTGAATTTCTACAGAATTGCATTAAATACATGTTTTAATGGTAGAATTACATTTTGAACCCTAGGAATCATGAATTTGGCCAAAAATGCACAGTTTTGCACATTTGACCCCAGATTTCTTCAAAATTACATAAAATGTGTTTTTCTATGTATTTTTGATGATATAGCCTCAAAATTTCAGTTTTCACTCAGAATTTGGGAATTTTGCACAAAAACCCCTAGAACTTATATTTTTACACTCACACATGCATTTTGTACATTTTGTTGCTATTTTTCATGCATATTTTCTCGTGCTTTCTTCCTTACGTCGTGCACGCATTTCTAACTCATTTAAAGCTTGGTTTTCCCATCGTTTCCCAGATTTCTTCCGACTTTTGCGATTTTGATTTGATTTGGCTTTCCATCGCCCGAAGGCGTACATTAACAGGCTTAACAATGCCGACATTGTCCCGAATGAGGATTATTTTTCCTAATTTGATTTTCTTGGATTTATTTGAGTTTCCACTGATTTACGTGATGCTTTTTGAGAGTTTCTCGATTTTCAAGATTTTCCTCATCGCCCACGGGCATACAGTAAAGCGGCATTCTCAATGCCCACATTTCTCCCTCGGATTATCTTCTTTTATTCATTTCTTCTCTTTGATTTGGCATGTTTTCGCAGTCACTTTAAGCATGTTCATTCAGAATAGGCAAACATACTCACAATAGACCACTAGCCAGCAGGAAACCTAGAAAGACCTAGTTCCTCGGGCGCATAGGGGTGCCTAACCCCTTCCCCATGCGTAACAAGAATCCTTACCCTCCTCTGGCCCACATTGATTTGTGCATTACATCTGTTAGCACGGAGCTTGCATATGTTTTCTTTGCCTTGGTTTCTTTTGGATTTTTCCTTTGTGATTGGTTGTCCTCGTCTTTCCATTAAAATACTAGGTGGCGACTTCTTTCCTTATCCATTTCTTATCTTTGGTTGGTGTTTTGGAGCCTAGTCTTCTTCTCCAAATTCATCATCTTCATCGTGACCGTATTAGGACTCCTCGTGTGCTTCCACACACCGTAGGAGAGCTGTGCAGGGTTCCACCGGCATGGTCACACTATGTTTTCTTTCATCATTAGTCCACTAATTTGCATATTAAGCACTGAATTTCACTAATATTGCACTGAATACATGTTTTTTTGGCACATTTGCAAACCAAACCATGGAAATCTTAATTTTCACCCAAAAGCATATAGATTTGCACATTTAACCTTGAATTTCTCTAATATTGCACTGAATACATGCTTTTATGGTACATTTGCAAATGAGACCTTGGAAATTCATATTTTCACAGAAGAACATATAGATTAGCATATTTAGCCCTGAATTTCTCTAAAATTTCATTGAACACATGTTTTACTTGCACGACTCCATTTAGGTGGAACCCTACATGACTCCACGGTGCGTGGAAACACACGAGGAGCCCCGATATGGTCACGACAAAGATGGTGAATCCGAAGAAGAAGACTAGACTCGAAAACACCAAGGAAAGATAAGGAAAGGATAAGGAAAAGGAGTCGCCACCTAGTCTTTTAATGGAAGGACGGGGAAAACCAAGATGCATATGAATGCAAGAAAAATGATGCAAATTAATGCAAATGAATGTGTGTATGCTTGGTGCCTAATGGATGCAACACTTGGCCATTGCGGGTCTGAGAGAGGGTAAGGATTCTTGTCACGCATGGGAAGGTGTTAGGCACCCCCATGTGGCCGAAGAACTCGGTCTTTCTAGGTTTCCTGCTTACTAATGATCTAGTGTGTGTATGCTTGTCTACCTCGAATGCACATGCGTAAGATGAATGCAAAAACATGCCAAATCAAAGAGAAGAAATGAATAAAAGAGAAATAATAAGGAAAATAATCTGAGGGACAATGTAGGCATTGAAAATGCCACTTTACTGTACGCCCTTGGGCGATGAGGAAAATCGTGAAATTCAGAAATATTCGAAAAGCATGATGCAAAACAGTGGAAACTTAAGAAATTTGAGAAAATCAAATGAGAGAAAATAATCCTCATTCAGGTCCATGTCGGCATTGTCAAACCAGTTAATGTATGCCCTTGGGCGATGAAAATCCAAATCAAATCAAAAATCATGAAAATAAGAAGAAATCTAGAAAATAATGTGAAAACTAAGCTTAAAATAAGGTTGAAATGCGTGCATGATGCAAGAAAATAAGCATGAGTATATATGCATGAAAAAGGGGAACAAAATGTACAAATGAAAGCATGGGTGAAATATGTAAGTTTCTAGGGGCATTTGTGCAAAAATTACATGTTCTTGAGAAAAGACTGAGATTTAGGGTTAAATATGCAAAAATGTTAACAAACACAATTTTATGCAATTTTAGGGAAGTTGGGGGTTAAATGTGCAAAACTGTGTATTCGGTAAAATTAAGAGTCCTAGGGTCCAATCTGTAAACTTGCCAGCAAAACATGTGTTCAGTGTAATTTTAATGAAGTTTAGGGTTTAAAATGAAAATCTGTTCACTTTTTGAATAAAAACCATGAATCTCTAGGGTTTGGTTTGCAAATGTGCCGGAAAATCATATCTTTAGTGTAATTTTAGTGAAGTTCAGGGTTTTATGTGCAAATTAGGGACTTAAGGTGATTGAAAACTAAATCAAAGGTTTTTATGTCAAAAATTAAAGCCTGAGAAATATTAAAATAAAACCAGAAGGATCACACCACTAATTCACAAAACAAAATGTTATTAAAATGATTTAAAAATGAATGTTGGAAGTGATATGCAAAATAAAAGGACTTAAATGCAAATAAAAGAAAAGAAATGAAGTTTTCTTAAAAGAAATTTAAAAAACATTCGACGGTCATTGGCGACTACACCTCATCGGCGACCATCGCCTGAGAAGCCATCTAGGCCTCCCCCATTGCCCGATCTTGCATCCAATTGACTGATGAGCAAGAGGGAAGAGAGGATCTACCGGCTCCGATCGGACGTCCAGTGACTGGAAGCTTCCTCCCACCACCCTCGTTGGCGTCGTGACTTCAGCGACGGGCTCGAAAAAGACAAGGCCACTGGAGGCGATGGAGTGGTGGTCCAAGGTTCCAGGAAGGTTGACGGTGTGTAGAGGAGAGTTTTCCACCATTTGGAGGCAAGAAATGCAGCGTGTACTCCCCTCTCGACCTAGCTCTCTGTCGTCTCCGACGACGACGACTGTGGAGGAGGATCAAGGCTTGGAGTGTGGCTTTGAAGCTTCCGGGGCCTGAGGGAATGGAGAGGGAGGTGCTCCGATGATCAGAGCGGAGCTTCCAGGCGGGAGGCGCTTGGACGATCTCCACTATTCATCTTCTTCTCCAGTGACGTGCCATTCTGTAACTCGTGTCTAGGGGCTACGGTGAGGTGATCCAGTGCCTCCAAAGGCTTGAGGGAATGAAGGGGGAGATCCTCCAATGACTAGAGTGGAGCTACGCATCGTGAAACGACCGGTTGAACTCTACTATGTATCTTCTTCTCCAATGACGGCGAGGACGACAGTCGACGAGCTTCTTCTGAAGGCCTCAAGAGAGGGTGTCGTGGCATCCAGAGAGGCGGAGAAGCAAGTGGGAGGGAATCCTAGGCAATCCCTAACATCAAGGACATGAAACATACACTGGATTCATGCCCCCACGCCACTCGCCGGAGCTAGAAAAATGGGTCCAGCGACCCATAGAACTCAAATTTTCGGTCAGAGAGCTCAATTCTCCTCTGGAATGAGTCTAGGGAGGCTGAGGAGGACCTAGGAAACAAAATGCAACCAAATTTAACTAGATCAATGGCCTACCTGAGTTGGCAGTGAGTGTGGGCTACCTGTGGTCGCCAGAGCTCACCGGAGACGGTGGCTAGAGCTGGCCAGAACTCTGAATTGCCCCCTCTCTAAGTCTCCTCAATGTTCTGAACCTCCCTAGGCTGCTTTAGCTGCACTGGTTTGAGTGATTTCTCTTGGTTTCTCTCCTCTCAAGTTTTCTTTCTTTTTTCAAGCTTTCCCCTCCTTTTTTCGTTTCTTTTAACTTGCAAATAGGGTATTTATGGAGTTATATGGTTGGGTGGTTAGAGAAGTGGTTAGGGTTGTTATGAAAGTTTGTTAGAGTTGTTAGGTTACGTGGGAAGTTGTTAAAGTTGTTAGATTAAGTGGGAGGTTGTTGGAGTTTGTTAAGGTAGTTAGAGGTTGTTATAGGTTGTTATGATGGAGTGGGAATTTGTTAGAGTTTGTTTAGGTAGTTAGAGGCTGTTATGGGTTGTTATGATGGAGTGGGAAGTGGTTAGGGTTTGTTAGGCTAGGTTTAGGGCCTTGGATTAGGGTTTTGGATTAGGGTTCAAGCTAGGTTTAGGGTTTTGGCTAGGTTTAGGGTTTTGGATTAGGCTTTAGGCTCGTTTTTGTGGTTGAAATTAGGTTAAGATGTCAAGTTGGTCTTGGGGAAAATTGATTGAGAGCCCAGCAATCAAAAGTCCACTCCAGAGAAGCCTACCTACAATC
Source organism: Posidonia australis (assembly GCA_024699735.1). NCBI lineage: Eukaryota > Viridiplantae > Streptophyta > Magnoliopsida > Alismatales > Posidoniaceae > Posidonia > Posidonia australis. The sequence continues at coordinate 13,612 of JAMKQA010016820.1, forward strand.
TTGCAAAATTAGGGTGTTTACACTATGTTTTCTTTCATCATTAGTCCACTAATTTGCATATTAAGCCCTGAATTTCACTAATATTGCATTGAATACATGTTTTTCTGGCACATTTTCAAACCAAACGCTGGAAATCTTAATTTTCAACCAAAAGCATATAGATTTGCGCCTTTAACCCTGAATTTCTCTAATATTGCACTAATACATGTTTTTATGGTACATTTACAAATCAGACCTTGGAAATTCTTTTTTTCTCCCAAGAACATTTAGATTAGCATATTTAACCTTGAATTTCTCTAAAATTACACTAAACACATGTTTTGCTAGCATATTTGCAGATTAGACCCTAGGAATCTTAATTTTTACCCATAATGCACATTTTTGCACATTTAAGCCCCAACTTCCTTCAAATTGCATAAAAATGTGTTTGTTAACATTTTTGCAAATTAACCCAGAAAATCTCAGTCTTTACCCAGAAACATGTATTCCTTGCATAGAGGCCCTTGGAATCTTACATATTTCACCCATGCATTCATTTGTACATCTCGTTATCCTTTTTCATGTATATATTCTCATGCATATTTTCTTGTATCATGCACACATTTCAAATTCAATTCAAACTTAGTTTTTGCATTATTTTCTAGATTTCTTCCAATTTTTGTGGTTTTTGATTTGATTTGGATTTTCATCGCCCAAAGGCGTACATAACAGGCCTGACAATGCCAACATGGACCCGAATGAGGATTATTTTCTCTCATTTGATTTTCTCAGATTTCTTAAGTTCCCGCTGTTTTGCGTGACGCTTTCTGAATATTTTCTATTTTCATGATTTTCCATGCGGCATTTTCAATGCCTACATTGTCCCTCAGATTGTTTTCCTTATCAGTTCTCTTTTATTCATTGTTTTCTTGGAGATTTATCATGTTTTGCATTCATCTTAGGCATGTGCATTAGGAGTAGACAAGCATTCACACACAAAGTCATGAGCAAGCGGTTAACCTTGAAAGACTGAATTCATCAGGCGTATGGGGGTGCCTAACACCTTCCCCATGCGTAACAAGAATCCTTACCCTTTGTTTGGCCTACAATGTCTAGTTGTTGCATCCATCACACACAAAGCATACACACATTCATTTACATCATTTTCTTGCATTCATAGGCATCTTGGTTTTCCTCGTCTTTCCATTAAAAGACTAGGTGGCGACTCCTTTTCCTTGTCCTTTTCTTATCCTTCTTTTGTGTTTCCGGGTCAAGTCTTCTTCCTCAGATTCACCATATTTGCCGTGACTATATCGGGATTCCTCGTGTGTTTCCATGCACTGAGGAGTCGTGTAGGGTTCCACCAGCATGGTCACACCATCCAACACTTCCCCACACTCGTCAGTCATTTTTCAGCCTCTAGTAGCCCTCCACTAGCAGCCCTTAATGCTGTCGAGCCACTAATTGGAGAAACAACCATCGCGAACTGTTGGGAAGGATAATCCATGTCAACTCAGGTAAGACTTCTATCCTTGAGCTTGGCCAACATTTTCCTTTTTGATTTGTAGTGATTTTCGCTCGCACTTGATTCACCCATTTTCATTGCATAAGCATCGTCACTCATGCATAGCACCTTCCCCACCGATGATGGGTTCCCATTGCTCAATCTCAACCGATGGCTAGTGAGTGTGTGGAGACCCATCTGACCATGCCCATCCTCTTCCTTTGTCCTCTCCAAGCCTCCCTAGGTGTTCGCTTGAAGCTCTATGCTGCTTGGATGGTTGGTTGAGCTCGTGACCTCTGGCAAGTTACGATGAGGATGGTGGAAGACTCTCGTTGCATCTCACCTCATCTGCTTTGCATCCATTATTCTCTTCTAGTTCCCTTCACCCTCTAGAGACATCGTAGTGCCTCTAGGAGGTCACGACTAGCTTCCTAGGCCAAAGAACCTTATCGGAACCCAACAACAGTGAGGGGAGGTCGGTAGGTGAATCCATGCAACCTCATTGGCGTTTGAACATTTAGACATGTTCATATACATCTGTACATGATTCCCATGCCTGCCATCGTTGGTTTCCATTGTTACGTTCCGATTTGGTGCAATGACAGAGCTCACGATTTGTTCTGCAACTCTTCTAGCGAATCCCAATAGTGCAACTAGGCGGTGCCTATTTTGAGCATTTAATCCTAGAAAATCTAGTTGACGCGAATCACTAGCGCCACCCCCAGGTTCAACACTGACTGATCAACTTCAGCACCTTGCATCATTCAATTTTGATTTTCTCTTATGATCTTGCATGGTCTCTTTTGTTTCCTTGCAACCTACATCTCATTGCCTGCATTGCATGATTTTCCCACATGTTTTTTCGATATCCCTCATTCATCCATAGGGCGATGATGTTTACTATGTCAATTTCCTTTGACCACTAGTCCTGATTCACATGGCATGACTAAGCATTAGATTGCATGGTTGTCTGCCCCATTCATCTTGCTTGCGTTGGCATGTCATCAAGCATTCATTCATTATAGACTAGCACGCATATATGTGCATTGGCGACACAAGCGAGCAATTAGCCTAGAAATACTGACTCGTTGGGCGTATGGGGGTGCCTACCCCATGCATAACAGGAGTCCTTACCCTTTCTCTGGCCTGCCATGACCAATGTGCTACATCCATTAGGCATGGAGCATGCATACATTCATTTGCATCCATTTGCACTCATTTACATCATCGTTCTTGCCTTTTAACGCATCAAGTTTTCCTCATCTTTCTGGTAAAAACGATTAGGTGGTGATTCCATTTTCCTATCCTTATCCTTGCTTACCTTGGTTTTTTCGAGTCGAGTATCCCTTCTCGGATTCACCATCTTCACTGTAACGTTATCAGTTTCTTCATGTGCCTTTGGTCACACGAGGAGCTTTAGTTCTGGCATGGTCACACAACAACTGTAGCAGCAACAATAACAATGGCTCCAACACCAACTATTCGCAAGAAGAGAGATCCTCCCAAGAATGCCATTGCATATATTGGATCCCCTACTATGCCTGTTAATGTGGTTTGTCCTCTAGCTCAGAATCAACTAGTCTATGCACTAGTTCCCAGGACACCACACACTCCTCACATCACCACTACTACCAAACCAATGTATCCTGTGGCACTGGTAAGGCAAGGACAACACTATGGTCAGAGACAACCTCATCGTGTCGAGCGGGACTTCACCTTGTTAGTCAAGCCTTTGAGCACCATCTTTCCATTGTGGTATAAAGCAAACCTATATTGTAGTTATCATCTAGTTGTAGGACATTTCATTGACAACTGCTTCACACTACAGAATGCCATTCAGGACTTGATTGTTCAAAAGGTCATTGTCATTAGCATGCAGGAGGTGGAGTTAGCACCAGCACAAGCATCAACACCTGCACAAGGATTGTAGACACCTTGGTTTTCGTAGTCGATTAGTAATCAGTTCCTTCGATAGAACGCACTTTTGATGGTCGATTGACATCACCACATTTCCTCCCTAACACCCTACTCAAGCTCCTTTCAATTCAAAAACCCTAAGACTAACCAAGACCCACCATTTAAGCACATTTGTGGCCTAGATGGATATTGGGATGGGCCTAAGATCCTTGCAAAAAGTCCAAACTAGGGCAGCCACGACCCGATATTGTGGAGAGGTCGTGTGGGTGAGTTGCATGGCTACCCTAAGGCAGTGTTGGCATGCGAAGGATTGATTTGTCCTTTCATTAAGGGAGCATTGAAACCTCACCTCCAATTGGCTCGCATGGATCTAGGCATATTTCATATCCCATCTAGACCATGAAGCTTTCCATGATGGTTTAATTCCCACTCTTTCCCTTTGATCCAATCTTGACCATCGCCAGCGGGAGCAGGTGAGGATCAACGGTCCTCATTCAAACACCCACCTATAAAACCAACCTACAACTCCGACGAGAGGTACCTTCGGCCATTACTGACTCTTGTCTATTCTTTGCATATCCCTTTAGCTCCAAACGCTTCCCACTCCCTTCCAGAGACCTCACTGCCTAATCCTTCTTTTCCCCTAAACCACCATCCAACCATTTAACCACACCTCGATCCAGACCTTTCCACCACCTCCACAGACCTCACCCAGCCACCACATTACCTCCAAACCATCACCCAGGCATCCCCAACCAACCACCTACCATCCTACACCTTGACGACCACCACACCAGCCGTCGTTTGTCGAACTGGAGCTTGTCGCCGGAGTTGTAGACGAACTGAACAGGGACGCATCATTTCAAAGTAAACCAGGTACATTTCCCATCTGACTTTGTCTTCTAGCATGCCTACTTAGTCCATATGTTCTTACCTTCATGAATTGTATTGTATCCATCATGTTTTGCATTTTATCCTACCGACGAATGGTTGACGACTCATGTGAGGCTGATAGCCCTTGAGCATGTGGTTGAAGCTGCTCCAAGGCACCCTTCTTCTCCCTCATCCTTCTTAACCCCCTAAGGCCTCATTAGTGCTCTAGGCCATCGTTAATGGCTAGTCGGACTTAAGCATGGCCGGTTGAAACCATGAAGATGGGAGGAGAGGATAATTCATCTTAGATTCGCTTCGTTGCTTCCTAAGTCTTCCTCCTACCACACTTTTTGTTCCTTGATTGCCACAGAGGGCCATCTTTCCCTTCAATCTCCAATCATAACCGGAGTAAGGCATGGTTTCTGATAGTCAAGCCCAAAGGGAATGGGGAAGACTCGTTGCTCGTTGATGTGTTTCCACTGCCTATCCTTGCTTTCCTATGTTTCTTCTATGGTTCTAGATGCTAGGTTTGTATGCACATGCTCTCATGTTGCTTGGGGAAGATGATGAAGGTCTGTCGTCTGATGCAGTTTTCTAGATCACAGGCCAATATCGCATGTTGGTTGTGCGGGTAGCCTGGTCTAGAGCACAGCCAAATTGAGCCCCTTCTTTTTCTTGTTGATTGTGCTTAGTTTTATCAATTGTTTGGTTTGCTTCTCTTCCTGGTAGTTCCTTTACATACTCCCATGTTTGGTTGTGTGTTTGGAATTTTATGACTCATTCTGAAGGTGATGAAGGTCTACCGTTTGATGCAGTTTTCTAGACCATAGGTCGATATTGCGTGTTGGTCGTGTGGGTAGCTACGTCCAGAGCACAGCCTAACTGTGCCCCCACCTTTTGCTTGTTCTTGCACTTGGTTTTGTCGATTGGTTGGTTTGTTCCTCCTCCTGATTGTGCGTTTTACTTGATTTCATGCTTGGTTGAGTGCTTTGGATTTTAAGACTCATTTTAGGGACGATAAAAGTCTATTGTCTGAGGCGTGTCCATGGATCACAGCTATTTACTTAGGCTGAGTAGCACGATTTTTCCAGACCAGTTGCTTGACTAGGCTGAGTCTACCCTCTTGATTGCTTACTTTGATCTAATTTCCACTTGTATATCCTCGTTCAATACTGTTCTTTACTTTGATTTGATTATGCCCTTTGCATGTTACCTATCTGTACAATTGATTTATGCATGCATCATTTATGCTAAAGTGGAAAACATATAATGGCATCCAAGCGCCTACATAGCATCACAAGTGAGCAAGTAAGACTGATTTATCAGGCATATTGGGGTGCCTAATACTTTCCCCATGCATACTAGGAGTCCTTACCCTTTCTTTGACTCACAATGACCCATGTGTTGCATCCATTTGGTACGGTTTTCTTTCGTTGCATTCTGATTTTGATTTTATCGATTGATTCTTTTGGTTTTCCTCATCTTTCGATTTGAATAGACTAGGTGATGACTCGCTTTTCCTTATCTGTTTTATTTGTGATGTTTTCCTCTCCTTGAGTGGATTCCTCAGATTAGCCTTTTCGTTGTGGCCCTATCGGTCCTCGTGTGTTTCCTTCACACATCGAGGGAACGAGGGCCCCCTGCTGGCATGGTCACAGACCAGCACACCATAGTGTAGTTAGCCAGCCCCTGCCAGGCATACTAGTTTGGAGGACACAGGGACTTCGGGAATTCACTCTCTGTTTGTTGCTAGGTTCGTCACATCCATGGTATACCCTTTTGATCTTATCCATGATGTCTCTTCTCCTTTTCCTTCTTAGCTCTATCAAACTTTTATGGTAGGCTCTAGATTGGTAGTTAATATGATTTAGCTGATCGCCAAGCCTAGGCGTGTGACTATGTAGCCTGCCATGCAATCTCCACCAGCGACACTAGTATGTTTTTTAGCTAAGCCTAGCCCAGAGCCAGTTCAACCTACCAAACTTCCAAATCACCCAATAGTTCCCCCCGTAGAACCACCAGTAAGTCGACTGGAGTTGGTGTCCACCTATAGTCATTAGCATGACCACGGATACCCATCATATACCTTATAGCTATTCCATGGAAATGTGCATGGAGGTCATGAGATCGGGCAGGGTGTACAAGCCTTCAACCCTAGCACCCTAGTCTATCCTGCCTGATGCCTATATCACCATAGCCAGATAGCCAGCCCCTCAAACCCACCATAGAGGAAATCCCTATCAAACCCACCACCACCACCTCTAGTAAAAAAGACTTGCCCATTGGAGATATCACCTCCCAGCTTAAGATGGTTAAAGTTGATATCTCTATCTAGGATCTGATTCATACATTTGTTGAGCATAGGAAGGCCTTTCTGAGAGTGTTCTAGGTCACCCATGTCTCTCCTTTCATAGAACTTGCAGCTTTGGAGAACATGGTTGGCATGATTGTGACACAACAAGTAATCCCCTTCTCTAGTTAGGAGTTACCTTGGGTAGGGATTAACTACAATCAACCCTTGTTCATCATGGTACAATATTAGAGCTTCCACATCCCTCTCACCGTATGGATAATGGACTGGGCTTAAATGTCTGTCCCTTGCACACCGTAAACATGATTGGTTTCAAGTTCGAGGACATTACACCAGCCATGAAAGGGATGAACTTTGATAAAACTCACCATGATGCTCTAAGGATCTTGGTTATCCCTTTTATTGTTGGTCTTCCTAAATTCGATGTTGAGTTCTATGTTGTTGATCTAGAGCCTACTTTCAATCTCTTACATGGGCGCCCTTGGTTGCACAAGTATCAAGTGATCCCCTCAACCCTCCACTGCATGATAAAGTTTTGCTGGGTCGACGACATTGTTGTCGTCATGGCCGAAAACTTCAAGAAAGAAATGGTTGAAGCTGTTTCCTCTATTTCTCACAAGATTTTCCACTTTGAACCCAAGCCATTGGATGTTTTGTACCGCATTAATCCATTCGTGTCGATTAACTATATCCCTGATCTCAAATGTGCCAGGTACCTTGCCGTTCATAGCATTCAGTTCTTGATGGTTGAGATCCTTTGTCATTGATAGGGGTTCGAGAATGGAACACCTCTCTAGTGGTATAGCCAGGAGATCGTCGAGCCTATCATTGTAGAAGAGAGAAGGGAATTTAAAGGACTAGGATATGAGTGGCAGCCCCAAGAAGATGGATTCTAGCGTTCGCGTAAGTCTAAGAAGTTGTTTATCCCTTGGGAATATGACTAACTTTCTCAGTGTAGGAGTTTTGGATCCCAATCAAAGGCACTTCTCAATAGAAGTAGTGCAGCCCCAAAGTGTACCAGCCACTATGGAAGAGTGGGTTTGTATAGAAGACTACTACTTAGACGACAATCACTCAGACACAGAGGGGATTGATAGAGTGGTTTGGGGATCCTCAAAATATGTGCTTAGAGTAGGACACTTTTATAGGAGATCCTATCACCAGATGCTCCTACGCTGCATAGACAAGAGAGAGGTCGATGCTTTGATGTTGCAAATACACACAGGGACATGTGGACATGTGGCTCGCACATGAACAGAGTGCTCGTAGCTAGAATTATAATGTTGTAAGGCTATTTCTGGTCAAGCATGGAAACATATTGCTATCAGTTTGTGCGAAGATGCCACAACTGCCAGATCCATGGGAATTTCATTCATGCTCCCCCACAATAATTGCACAGTCTGTCCTTGCCATGGCCATTTTCTACGTGGGGAATAGATGTCATTGGTGCCATCCTTCCGACAGCTTCCAACAGACACTGTTATATCTTGGTGGCAATTGATTACTTCACTAAATGATTAGAGGTGGCTTCCTATAAAACAGTTACTACCGTGGTGATGGAGAAGTTCATCAGGAATAATATCATTGCCCAGTATAGGATCCACATGCGATCATCTCTGACAATGGAAGAAATTTCACAATAAAGAGGATTGAGGACTTCCTGTAGAATCTTTAAATCAAATATCACAGATCCTCTCCATATTGCTCATAGATGAACAGAGCAATTGAGTTTGCCAACAAGAACCTCACTAAAATCTTGAAAAAGATGGAAGAGACTCATAAGAACTGGCATGACAAGCTCCCATATGCACTATGGGCCTACAAAACATCAATCTGAACCTTGACTGGAGCAACTTCGTACTCACTTGTCTATGGCATGGAAGTAGTTCTACCCATCGAGGTGGAAATACCTTCACTTAGGATCTTGAGAGAAGTAGAAGAAGAGGAGGATGAATGGGTCGAAGATCGCTGTGTTCAGTTGAATCTGATAGATGAGCATAGATTGTAAGGCATGCACCACTCCCACTGTTACTAGAAGTGAAGGGCTAGAGCATACTAGAAGAAAGTTCGACCCAAAAGCTTCACACTAGGTGACTTAGTATTGTGAGTCATCCATCTTCTAGATGCCCATGGCAAATTTTGGCCCAACTGACGTAGCCCATTTGTCATCAAGTAGATCTTCTCCAAAGGTGTTGCAATCCTAGAGGACATGGATTATATTGAGTAGTCCGAAATAGTCAACACGTGCTACCTAAAGAAGTACTACTAGTGACTGAAGGCTGTATCCTTGCCTTGCAAAGCTCTCTTCTTCTGCACTCATGCACTCATCAATTTCACATTTACATTCTTGCATTGCTTTTGCATTTTTTCTGCATTCAAACATCTTTATACTTCTTACATGCATTCTATTGCTTTCTGCCTTATTGAGCTTACATAGCATAAATTAAATAGAATCATTGGCAGCATCAGCATAATCATTGTCCAATGATGAAAATCAATAGCTTGCTGCTTAGGAAGGGTTCAATGTCTCCTTAGTTGACACTATCTAGGTAACCTGGTGAGTGAGGGAGCCACCATCCATTATGAGCTGGATGAAGTATCCAAACCACCCAAGGAATCTACACCTCTAGAGGGAGAAAAGAATACTAGGGTGAGAGTGAGAATGTGAGCCAAAAGAAAAATATATACTTGGGCAAGGGCATAAAAGAATCCAGAAGATAGAAAGTGTAGATAGCTGTTAGTCCTAGAGAGCGAGGTGGGCAGAACAGCACTATCCCTACAACTCACCTTGGGAAGGAGTTGAAGTGTACGCCTGAGAAACCCACATTTCTGATGGGCCTAGCCACCCCTTCGTGCAGCAATAACTCCCCGATATTTGGCTAGGCACCTATTACCTCCATGCTAGGGATAGAGTGAGCCTACATGCCTATGAGGGAGTAAAAGAAAGTGGAAATAGTAAAAGAGTAGGGGTAGGGTCGTGTAAGGTTTGACATAGACACTAGATCGCAACACCACCCATTTTAGAGAGCCACCTACAACCTAGGAGCCCAAATAGAGTCTTTTGAGGCCAAGAACTATCCCCTCCTTATTAACAAGCATTAAAAGCATTCCTAATTGTGACAATGTTGGTAGAGCTAACTCGCGAGTCGAGTATGAAAGACCAGACTCACAAATCGATAAGGTCATGGCAATGAGGTGAATCTGAGGAAGGAAGCTCGACTCGAAAACACTTAAAATAAAGCGAAAACAGTAGATAAGGAAATAAAATAGAGTTGCCACCTAGTCTATTGAAATTGGGAGACGAGGAAAATTGAAACAAGAGCAAGTGCAATAAAACAATATGAAATATGCAAATTTGGGAATCTATGCCAATTGGATGTGGCATTTTGGTCATCGTGTACCAAAGAAAGAGTCAGGACTCCTATTATGCATGGGGAAGATGTTAAGTACCCCCATATGCCTAGGAATCGATCTTTCTTGGCTATGTTTGCTCACAAATGTGGCTAATGTTGGCAATGAATGCCAAATAATGTATTTCCTTGGGCAATATGCAAGATGCCATGCCACGATGCAGTAAAAATTGCATAAGAGTCAAATCAGAAGCGAGAAATCTAGAGAAGAAACAAACAAAAAGATTAAGGATGCTCTGTTATATTGTTTGAACCTAGATTTCTACAACAACTCGTCATGCAGGATGAGCGAGCAGCAACATCTCATTGGGAGATTGCATTGCATCAATCCACTTTGAAGTTGTGCTTGACGTTTTGCATTTTACAGATAGAAACTTCATTGCTAAATCTGCCTTGATAAAACGTCGATAAAAATCAAGTAAACATCGACGAATCATAAACATGATATCAGGAATAGAGGGAGCCAAACAAAACTTGATGAGGTGCTCTAGATCATTCCACCCACCTTACTTACATTCAGTCGACTCGTAATGGGTTCATTGGCCATGGAAAGGAGCTAGTGAGCCATGTTTGAGGCCAGTGAAGTGATGGAGGTGGAGAAACAATTATAGTATGCTATATTGATGCAATGTAGATTGGCAAAAACAAAATATTAGTCATCTATGCTCAGCTCAGTGGACTCAACGCTCACTAGTCACGACGGAGACAGTTGGTCAGACTGAGAGCTGACAAACGTCAAGTCCTCATCACGGTGGGTAGATGAGAAGGAGGTGGTGATGTGCAAGGTTAAGGTTCAACGACAAGGACCTTACCTAAAGTCGCAAGCATCGTTGTAGGTGCATGCAATGTGATTGTTGGAAAAACAGAATTATGGAGAAAAATGACGGGAACCCAAAACAAAGAAGTGCAGGCAAGATATTCAAATGAGAATGAACTACTTGAATGGACAAGGAGATTACTGGTAAGAATTGGACTTGTGCTGCTCTGACAAGGCTCGACGTCACTCCCTTCGGATTGGCTTGTTGTTGGTCGGTCTGTGACGCGATCGACGATGGCTGGACGATGTTCTGGTCATAGTGAAGTCTCACATGCACTCTAGGATTTGAGTGGACGGTGATGGGGTGGTGCTCGGTGTTGGGTTCGGACTCAAGGTGGTCGGGAGCAATGGAGTGGAAGAGCCAGATGTGAGACCCAAGCTTAGAGACGACGAGGGAATTTTGAGTGCTAGAGAGCTTGAGGACCAGAGATGAGAGAGCTTGATAGTTCTAGCCAGAGAAAGTTTAGAAAGCTTTAATGGCTTCTCATCAAACGTGGGGGTCATTATAGAGGAAGGAGAGCTCAACAATGGCCATTGATGTGCAATAGATTTAACTTTGAAGGCAAGGATTGACATTAAGGGATTGGATTGGTAATTAGGTGTTAGAATAGAGGTGTGATGGTCCTCTAAGATTGGGGAGCACACTTAGATTTGTGTGGTCCAATAATATTGGAGAATTCAGTGGACCATTATGTGAAATGTCCACTGAAACCTTCCAACCGAATTACTCTGAAATAGGGCGGTTTACTAGCTTATCATGCCATTTACTCATGTTGACAATATATTCTTAGAGTATCTACTGCCAAAACTCGCCTTGTAGTTTCATGCTGAAATCATGCTTGACCGTGTGATGGGCCGGCTTGTCGGATTTTGGCTTGCTCCTCAACCTTTCAGGACCATATAGGAGTTGTGGATTGTGATAATTGAAGATTTTAATGTTCGGGTGGTCTTAGGATGTTTGGTAGGCTTTAGGGGAGAGTGAATGAGCACACCACGATCGTTGAACATAGTTACTGTGATCGAGCCCGTCCCGGAGGGAGGGGTGTGGAGATCACAGCCATGCCAATGATGGCGAAGGCGCAAGGACAAAAGAAAAGAAAAGTGGAGTCGCCACCTAGTCTTTTAAGGGAAAGACGAGAAAAACCACGAAAGGATGAATGCATGGGATGAAAATGGGAAGGCTGGATGTCTGCTAACCAGAGAATGGGTAAGGATTCCTATTACGCACGAGGAAGGTGTTAGGCACCCTCGTACGCCCGAGCAACTCCGTCTTTCTAGTCCAAATGCTTGCTGAAGGTTTGATGAATGTTTGCTAAACCTGGATCATGCTCCAATCATGCTCCAATCATGCCAATGTGTATGAATGCGCAAGACGATACGTGAAAACTGCGAAGAAATCCACATGAAATCATGATAAAGTCGTGAAAATCCAAAGGGGAAAAAAATTAACCCGTGATGGGATTAAATGTCGGCTTTGACAAGCCTTTTGCTGTACGCCCTCGGGCGATGAGGAAAATCATGAAAATCGAAAAAAAGGGGAAAAATAATCCGTGATGGGTCAAATGTCGGCCCTCCGGCCTGTTAGAGTACGCCCTCAAGCGATGGAAAATCAAAACAAGTGAAAACCGCAGAAAACCGAGGAAAACCCAGAAAACGAGGTAAAGACTAAGCTCGAAACATAGCTAGAAAGCGTGCACCAAGCTAGGAAGAAAAGACGGAGAAAACCGTGCAAAAAGATGTGAAAAATATGCGAAATGCAAGTGTGAGTGCAAATCTAAAGAAGTCTAGGG